>JABJVR010003127.1:0-16370 GCA_025773905.1 Chitala chitala | reverse complement strand
CCCCCCCCCCCCCCCCCCCCCCCCCCCCCCCCCCCCCCCCCCCCCCCCCCCCCCCCCCCCCCCCCCCCCCCACTTGAGCCCAGTGGTTAATGGGTTCAAACAACCCCTCCAATCTGTGTGTGTGGAGTTCGCATGCATGTTCTCCCTATGTTTCGGGGGTTTCCTCCCATAGTCCAAACGTGTTGTAGGCTGACTGATTGCCCATAGTGTCGGATTGTGCCCTGCAAAGGGTTGGCACCTCATGCAGGGCATCTCCTGCCTTGTCCCCCAGGCTTCCTAGGAAAGGCCCCTGGCCCTCCTGCAACCCTTCACTGCTGCTTCTGCACATTAACACTGGAGCACACATGCAAACAGCTACGTACGAAACCACACACAGCTGTATGTGTTTTCCATCATGTGTAGTACACACAAAAAAAAATAAATAATAAATAAGCCAATGCACACAGAACAGCTACTTTCAGACTTTACACTGTTTTTGTTAGCTTAACAGAGGCCTCTGAAAGATTAGTATGCACATATTCAGTATGAGCAGGGTCTGTTTTTCATTTTCCACATAGTACTGGTGTTTGAGTGCACTCTTGACAGTTAGCTGATGATAAATCCCCAATATTCCGACATGTCTGCTACAAAACAGGAATCACTTTCACCCAAGGGAAAAAAAACACACAGTATATTAGGTAACAACTAGATGCTGCCAAATCTGGGCCTCAGTCAAATTGTAACCCCAGTGCTAGACATCAAGGAGAGACTCTCATATGCATACTGATTACACATAGTTCAATCAAAAAAAAGATGGGATTATAGGTTTTTGGGTGTAGTAACGCTACTGCAGTTATAGCAAGTGTAACAACCACCTGTGATCTGTGAACAAATCCAGTCTCAGTTCTCTCTCAGCAGAACGGAGCGTGGTTAAAGTACTAGCAGATTAATGGGTCAAAACCCATGGCAAGACCCAAAATGCCCACAGCTGAGTGAACTGAGGGGTTAAAAATGAGCAACCTCTGTCAGCTAAGCAAACTAGTCAGTCCCATAACGGAAATGCTATTTGGTCATGGAATCTAAACCAAGCAACAGCATGGCAATGACCCCAGAAAGTTCTCAGCAACACAAGGTGCTTCCTAAACAGGTATAGTGTTATCTTGCAGTAGCCACACTCTTCTTGATCTAGGGTCCAGTCACATGACACCACATTGTAGTGAAGTAAATCAAACTATTTTACAAGAGCAGTATGCACCACATAGAAGGCATACATTTGGCAATTCCACCATATCACACCAATACAAGATAAACCTATTCTTGGAGCAGAAAGTCTTTGTACAGTCTTCATCAAGTGTGCTCAGCAACCTAACCCTGACTCCCTCCCCCGAAAACACACACAGACACACACACACACACAGACACACACACACACACAGACACACACACACACACAGACACACACACACACAGACACACACACACACACACACACACACACACACACAGACACACACACACAGACACACACACACACAGACACACACACACACAGACACACACACACACAGCATTCAGTTTGTCACCATGGTGACTGGCGATCAGCTGAGTTTCGAACATGACCAAATGGGAAATAATGGCTGACACTGGTGCAAACCTATAATCTGCTTACCACTAAGGGAGCACAATACTGAAGAGTGAGCCATACCATCAGGGACCCATCTGTGGTCTACAAAACAACAAGAACTAATCCCCTGCCAGGTTAATTTTCAGCCTGAGGAGTTCACGTGGAGGCTTCCAGTGCCTGAAGAGTTGCCTTGTCAGAAGGCAGTTTTTCCACAAACCAAGTGCATTTCAAACAGACCACCTGAAAAAAATGCCCATTTTTATCCAGAAACACTCATAAATAAGAGCCTTGGAAGATCACCACCGTGACCCTGGATAACAAAGTCTATCAGTTACTCGGTCTGGAATCCCAGGTATTCAGGGTATGTAGAATCCCCCGAATAAACCATATGACAATTTTTGTTCCAATAATCCACAGCACCAATTTGGACTTTCTGCAGCCAAACTACACATAGACCTTCAACTAACACTGCAACAATGCAAAGTGCTGAAACAGAAACCAAGCTCACTCAGCATAGCCACTGAGATCCATCAAGCACAACCCGCTGTGTACACCTGAGAACAAACGCACTGTAAAACTTAAAACGCTCGGTTGGAAACTCATTATAAATTTACAGACAAGTAGGGACCTTAGAAATAATTTTTTAACGCATGTCTTATTTATGCTTTCAATCCTTCAAAATGTTCCTTCGAGATTACTTGTGTGGATCTTCGCCACACAAACTCCTGAGACAAGTTGTGACTACGCTGGATTTAGCTCTGAAGCAGAAGCAGGAATGTGGATCAGTTACATTCCAGGAATTATGCTAACGGCCAGAGCATTCTTCCTACATCTGCCTTGTATTGCTATCTAATGCATCTTTTACCCAGCAAGACTTGCAAACTCCTCTAACAGAAGATGCATTAATTTTTAAAAATAGTGGCCTGGTGTGTCAATGGGTAGAACATCAGGCTGGGATGCAAAATCTCCTAGTTCGAATCTCAGCCCAGCCGCCAATTGTGTCCTTGAGCAAGACACTCAAACCCTAGCTCCTCGGGCACCGCTTGTGGCTGCCTACTGTTTCCCCCAGGGGGGATGGGTGAAATGCAGAGAACAAATATCACTGTAACTAACATATTTGTGAAACGTTAGATAAAAGCATCTGCTAAATGAATAAATGTAATGCAATTCATGGAGTGAAAGTATTAAGCCACAAAATGTACACTTGAAATTGGAACTATTCTTGAACATATTTTAAACTGAACTGAGAATTATTGAGTTGGATATACAGCATACTAGTATTTACTGTCTTGGCACCAGTGTTAACGTTTGAGAGAAGAACTCTTTTTTTAACATTTTGTTTTCATGCTGGAACACACTGAAAAGGCTGTTTCAAAGCTGTACTTTGGGACAGTTCTCCTGATTGAGGTCTGGTGGAGTAAGGAAACGCCCAAGGCACCAGACATGAACAAGGTGAACAAGCAAACATCACTATCTTACAAAACCTGAATTATTTCCATTATCTGACCAAAGTCGTCATTTATGTCATTTATGTCTACAGTAATCATAAAGGGGTTACAGGCCATAATGTGTCTTGACCAAGACTGAAACCACTGACCTCCTGAAATACCTCTCCACTGAGAATATCCCCACCTCATGATTACACTTCACAGATTTTTTTGCCATGTCTTTTCAATAGTACCCGAAGGTAAGGAATATTGTGTTCTATGTTAACGGATTTTACATTTATTTATTGAGTCTGGTAGGAAAAAGAGGCGCCAGTCACCAGCTGTGCACCCGCAGAGTGGGTTTTGAACTGTCAGCCATTAAGCTGTGGACATGGGTTCTACCCAGCCCTGCTTGTTTCTGGCCATACATCTGGCGCTTGGAAACCCCACTGTCTGGGTGCTGAGAGTCAGTGGTGAAAACCTAATTAATTAAACATGGCAATCCTACATGAGACATTTCTATTTATTCTACTAGTGACAGCCAACTGCGTCAGAGGTTATTACAAAGCACAGAAAGAGAACTCACAAAAGGAAGGTACTGTACAGCTACTTCCCATTTCCCCAGTTACTTCTGTACTGCTCCATCATATACTTGCAAGTCTCTGTCAATGTTTGTGAATAATCATGTCATATCATGTTAAAATGTCAGTGTTTCAGCCTTATACGGTTAACGTGCTGCAGTTTGCATAACATTACAGTTGGAGCAACTTGCTTCAACTGAAGTGTAATAAATGCAAAGACAGAATATTTCAACAAAGCAGAAACAAAGACCAAGTACAACAGGTTGTATTTGCAAGTTGCATCATGGATACAAACCGTGCACACGTCTATTTAAAAAATTTAGAGGACACTTACTTTCCAATGTTATCAGGAAGAGCTTGCAAGGAAATGTCATTTAGGGAAAGGCATGTCAGGTTCTTTAACTCTGGAAAACTCTCAGGCAATCTGTAAATAGAAGAGAAATACTGAAAACTGAATTCAAACAACTGCAGGGAGAAGAATGTACGGATGAGTACATCTTCAACAGCAGCACAGACTAAGCCGGATCCAGACAGAACCACAGCCCTCCATCCACAGCACCGTAAATCAGCTGTTCTCATGCGGTCTGCTCTGGAGCAGACGGCTCCACGGACACAGTTTAGCTGCTTCATTCTATATAACAGCCGTACAGCTGCCAAACTCCACAGGCCCATTTTACACACAGGTTCTGGATGGAGGTTCCATCTTAAGAGGAAATATAAACAGGCTCACTTACACAGTCCAAGCCTGCTGGCTGTTCAGGTCTGTACGATGTCTAGCCTACATTTCTGCTGTTCATTTTACATTTATACAGCTTTCATATTATTCTCAACAGCCAGTAAAAGTATACTGCTAATGTAACCCAGGTGAAAATTAATCATCAATCAATACTTATTGGAAGGATGAGAATGTGCTTGTAAAATTGGACAAATGGGACAAAAAGCCAGGCCAACATGAGGCACGGCAAGTTAGAAATGGGACAGGGAACTGAGCCGTGCCAACACAGAGCTGGACCAACACGGGGCGTGGCACGGCTCAAACGAAACGGAACTAAGCAGGGTCAGCATGGGGCATAGTATTGCTCAAATGAGACAAGGGAATTAGGCCAACATAGGGCAATTAAGAGTTGAATATTCAAATTGAGGATCGTTTTACGATGAGAGGAAAGCATACAGCCAAACAAAACACAAAACTTCAAGACCCCTGGAAGGACAAGGAGCCAGCACCATCTACTGAACCCACACTTAAATAAATAAATAATCCATATTACAAGTCTTTAATGCACACTGTGCATATGTCCCAACCATTATACGTTACTCTTTATCCATGTTTAAAATTAACATGTCCTCAATAAGCTTTGTTATGATAAAAGCCTTCAGATATATATAGAACATCTTACTATAGATCACAAAGTGAACCAACAAGTTTAAAATTCACTAGCTTTGATTTTATCATGATGCAGTTTGAGTTACTTCAGCTTTACAACGTAGAACACGGTCAACATGCAGCCTCATAATGTGAGGCAATCGTACCTGGTTAAAGGGTTTCCACTAAAATCTGCTACTTGGAGTGCTTTGCAATATGAGATGCTTTCAGGAATTTCCATGATGTCTGAAAGAAACAAAAATGGTACAGTGTAGGAAAAAAAATCTTTAACTTTTCAAAAGAAATTCGAAACACAAAGCAGCTTTGGTTGACCATACAAAGTAAGAATTGTGTCACTCGTTCCCGTTTAAAAAAAAAAAAAAGACGCCCGACTTTGATAACAGAACACTGAGTAAAACAATGTGAGACTCCCCAAAATGTGATGGGACCAGTCAGCCCGTCATGCTTGCAGTGAGGACACCATTTTACCTCCTACAGCTGGCTCATTTAATACACTTAAATGGACATTTCCACAATGATTTACACCAAGGATGATTTGTTAATGTCAGTATTAACTGAAGGATTGTTTGTGAATACCAGTCTTTAGCAAGTGTAATAAGGTTTGTTGTTACAAAACGTGACATGACGTACACCCACTTTACAGATGCACCAGTCCCTTCAGATTTTAAATGGCAGAGATCAAACATGTAATAAGTCATGTGTCAGGCATTTCTGTACTGCTCTGGATTGAAAACAAAGGACTGGACAGCAGCACAAGACAGTTATTAAATACCAATTTTGAAAACCATAGTGCCCTTCAGGAGTTTATTCTGTGACCAAAAAAAAAAAAAAATTCTGCCCAAAAACCAGGGCATAAAACAATGACATCCGCACAGAACAATTAAGACAGTTTTTTATGAAATGCAAGAAATTCAACATACCATTTCGCGAGACATCAAGGTCTACTAGCTGCATGAAGTTGGCAATTTCTGGAGGAAGTCTCTGGATCTCATTGTCACTCAGGCCCAGTTTTCTTAGTTTCACAAGCTGGAAAAATGGCTGGAAACAAAGACAGCATCACTGCAACGATGTCCCTTCATATGGTGACAGACTGCCGATATATCACATGATCATACTTGCCTGTTCAATACAGACAGGAATCTGCATAGGCAAGTTTAAGGCCAGAGAGAACAAGGTGCTGGTTACAGAAAAATGAAAACTCATGGTGGATTAAAATTTTTATAGAACATGCTTTAGTTATTTCTTTCTCACAATGATTTACAGCAGATGCAAAATTTCCCAATTCAAAAGTGTGCACGTGAAAGTGGCAGCTGTGATCCAATTTCAGAAGAGTAGTAGTCTTTGAAACTTTGCTGCTTAGAAAGGTTTCAATGTGGTAGTCCTCCATGTAGCACTAAACAGAGGCAGGGAAAAGCAGTTTAATGACCCAAATTTAATCTCTAAATTCAGGGTATTGTCTTCACAAAATACCAAACTCTCTAGACATTGAAAAGTCACAGATTTTGGACTAGACCAAAATTACCCACATATTCAAACCAAACTCTAAACAAAATATGAACTATGCTTGTGTGCATTTAGTCTTCTGAAGAAATAAAACATGACATTACAGAGGGAGAAAATTGTCTAACTCTTTGTTAGTGTCTAAGTTTCTGTGCTGGTATGGCAAAAACATTCCCGGTTATTTCAACCAGTGACTGTGTGCATGACCTAATTACCAGCAGGTTCCCTCACTTAGCAAAGCAGAGCCAATTTGTTAAACACACTTTCAGTTACCCCCAAACGCAGGTCAAATGACCCTGGCCCCATCATCTGAGAAAATTTCCATGTCCAAATTTAAAATCAAAAATAGGACTGCTATAAAGAAACACATCTGAGCTGGTCACTTCATGATTGTGGAGCATCTTGTAGCTCTTCAGATGACTGATCTGCCACAACAACACTCCAGCTGGCCTGTGTGCATATAGCCCATGAACATGTAAAATAATGGCTGTCACACAGAAGACAACCTTTCCTGAAAACACAAGGAACAAATTAACCAAACTACAACACCACTCACCGGAATCTCAAAAAAATGTACATTACTCTTCCATGTGTCCTGAGATGGAATGTAGACCCTGTCCACCTCCATAAGTAAAGACCTCACTTCACCGAACCACACACCTTTGAACAGTGTGAGGACAATAGAGCATGTGCCAGCTTTACAAATGTAGAACCAAAGGCTCAATCTGAAGCTATGTCCAATGCAACACACACACACACACACACACACACACACACACATACACACACATACACACACACGGTGTCATAATACAATTAAAGAGTTATACAACGGGAACTGCATTGCACAACACTTTTTAGGATCTGTGTGGTGTTCCCTGAAGTATAAAATATTTCTCATGAGAAGGCATCAGACAGCATTACATGTATAAATACAAAAATCTGAAAACAGCCAAAACCCTGTAAATGCAATGACCAAAAAAATGCAGATAAAGACGTGAGAAAATGTAATGTCAACAGTGCAGGCAAACACTTAAAGACAGAAAAAGGCTAAAACACTCATTTCTGACAGCACAGCAATTAGAAGCCTTCAATGTGAAACTCAAGGAAGAAATGCAAGGGTTTTACAAGTACTCTAAATTCTAGATGTCAATTTAGCATTCATCAATACTCATCCACAACACACAAGATGTTTGTCACTTATGAATTAGTACAGAGTGGACAGCAACTTTTAAGGTAATAAAATCAACTTGTTTGCAATATGAAGACCTCACTGTGATAACAGTGATGTTCAAATGACTGAAACTGTAATTTAGCTGTCAGAACCAAAGTGGTATTCTGCTTTTGATATTGAACTGACGACAATAATTGCTTTAATAGCACTCCGATATTAAACACAGTCCATTCCTCAATAAGAATTATGGTACTTTAATGACACTTAACAGTCATTAACTTGCTCTATTCTTTGGACAATTTGAAGTAATGGATTTTTAACAGCGGTTTTCTAACCTCTTTTTCAGTGAAGCACTTACAATTGATTACAATAGTACTGTTCGATCATCAGTCCTTTGAGTGCTGTCCCATTAACAGAACGCAACACAAATTGAAACACTCGTTTGTCCAAAGAAAACTAAAGCTGAAAGGCCAACAACCACTTTGGGCTTTTGAACTTCAGTTGCCATCCAGGACCTTCTTTGGCTTCTTCTACATTTGATAAAACAATATTGAAAGAAGTCCATCACAGCCCAAACTGTATCAGGCCTTTCTAGTCTCCAGTCAGTTATATTTGATTGAAGATAAAGATTTAAACTGTGGGTGGTCATAAACATTGATGAGGAATCACTGATAAGAGTACGTCAGTCTGAAGGTCTGCTTTTTAAAATCACACTGGCACTCGTGCCTTTATTGTTCGGTCCTACCTTTCTTGGATTACTTTTACATGTCAGCACGGAAGCACTCAAATTAAAATTAGAAAGGTGCCCTAATTTCATGCATTCTTAATCAGCGTTGGATTCATTTTCAAGCGCAATCAAAGTCACATACCAGGGTGTCCTTTAACATACAGAAAGTATTTCAGTTACAAAAAAAAAAAAAAAAAAAACCCCAACTAAAAAAGGTATATAAATGGACACTCTGAATAAGCATTTTGCCCTCACAGTTCCATGGTGTGCTACCACCGTCCTTCTCATTAGAGTCACGTTCTAATTCTGGACACAGGACAAACCAGGATCCTAAATACAGCCACCCACTTATGTCAAACACCAAAATTACAAACCGTGCCATAGCCATGTAAGCCACAGTGAATTAAAAAGACCAACCATAATCATGGTGTGCTTTACAGCTTGGCTCATGGTGTAGGTGGGTCACTGGCTTCTAGCAACAAAGCACTTGCGTCAAGCGGAAAAATGACATGGCTTCACGTTTACTGATGTTTTCAACTGTGAGAAAAAAGGCAATCATGAGACTAAGTCTCAATCTAAGCATCTTGGCCTTTTAAATATGCACAGACCAAAAAAAGGATTAAGTGTAACTGCACAGTTTTATTCCATAAATCAAAAAAAAAAATCTAACCTTAACTACTGCATACAATAAGAGACAGCTGTGCCTGCTCACTTTTTTGCATTGAATTGTGTAAATAATGCACCAAAAGCCCCATATACTAAACATGCTATAATGGCATTAAGTATGACTAAAGTTGCACTGAACCACATTCTGAATTCTTTGTATCAGAGGGGCTGACTTACACAAATCTACACATTGCATGTCTCTTCAGATGTTGTCCGATTTTCTGACAACTGAACTTTAGTGACCCTCCCCCATTACCGTTCTATAGCAATTATGAAGAGGAAGAAGGAAACTGAGGCAGAACTTGTCCCATGGGTCTGGGGGCATCGCTAACAGAAGAGATCGCTTTTAATGCTCCAGGAAGTCAAATTAAACAGCAAAGCACTCAGCACTGATGGACAGCTCACAAAGAGCAACAAGACCCGCCCACCAAGTGACAACAGACGTCCAGGAACAACTTCACCACCTTTTACTGAACAGACATTAAACTGTTAGCAGGGTCATCAACATCTGAAAAGAGTCTGCAGTGATGGTGGTGTTCAAATCTGTCAAACGCCATATGATGGGGCACTGACACATCAATGACCAACACTCAGTCTTCACAACTGAGCTTGAATTCCCACAATACAAATATTTTAATAATTGGACACTGCATGTCATCACACCGTACACTCTAGGCATGACAATTTCTACTCCCAACATGTTCTGCAGGATATTCTATGCAAAAATACCCAAACACACTGTCTAATCATATTCCAACAGTTCTAAAACCAATTTCTTACAGCAGCTGGCAATGAAACCACATCTTCTCAAGTAGAGTAGATCAGGTATATCATGCACAAACAGAACTGCACCATGCTCATCAATTATGTCAACTGAGCAGCTGGAACACATGTAATAAGAGTTAAAAAGCTTTAAAATGCAGAGTAAGATAAAAGCATGTTGCTCAACTGGGCAGCCTGACAAATGCTTGTTCAAAGAGGTCACCACCTTACACTGCTATAATCCAAAGACCATATCAAGGTCTGTCTTAGGGGGTGGTGCAAGACTCCACATTAAATTGTCTTCTTCCTCTTGCTCTTTTCAGATGTTATCATGTTTTGAAGAAAACAAAATACAAAGATAACAGGAAAAAAAGCTTCTCTGCATTTGGTAAACAGACAGGATCTCTGCGATTTGAAATTCTGTTAGAAACCTTTTAAAAAAAA
The DNA here is from genome assembly GCA_025773905.1 of Chitala chitala. Lineage (NCBI taxonomy): Eukaryota > Metazoa > Chordata > Actinopteri > Osteoglossiformes > Notopteridae > Chitala > Chitala chitala. The sequence goes on along the minus strand of JABJVR010003127.1, from coordinate 6,102 downwards.
AAAAAAAAAAAAAAAGCTATGACAACTGTTGTCCAAAAACCAGACAGCACCTCTCTGGACAAGTGTTTGTTATGCTGGCGAGTTGAGTAATGTGTTTTTTAAATCTCAGACTTCAAGTATGACTGTTGCAACACTGTCAGGTAAGATGCAAATCATGGTGACTGTTTTCTCCCATCTGAAACAGTGGGATACAATGGAGAAAGACAGCATAAAAATAAGTCACCTTTTTCCAAAGTTCTTTTGTGACTACTTCTGCCAATTACCCACAATTCCAATGTGCGCACATACTCACACTCACACACACTCAAGCCACAAACAGCACAGCAACAAAAATGCCATCTGTTGATTATCCTCCATCTTGTTCTATTCTGAGAAAGTGTATATCCTAAAGGTACAAGGCATTCCCCAGAGGGGAATGGTTGCTCCAGGATAACATTCCGGTTGACAAGGCATGAATTTAAGTGCACTGGAAAACACCACACTTAAGTGTTGCAAAACTTGCAGATTCACATAAGACATTAACTGCATGACATGAAACCTAGAGGATTTGGACATTATCAAAGTGTGCATTTAACTACAGACCCTTTGTTGACCATCTTGCCTCACATCACTACTCACATACATTCATATACATTTACTGTATTATTGTAGTACTGCATTGTACTAGTGTGGCTCTTCTCTTTTTTTCTTTCTTGTTGAGTGGAGTGCAGCTGTATCAAAGCAAAGCAATTTCCCCCTGGGATTAATAAAGTTCTTTGAATTGAATGGAACAGAATTTTGACTGACTGCATGTAAAAGCAGAACCCCTGATTAGGTGGAACCTGTTTGTTTAACTCCTCTATCCACCATGGCTTATCTCTACTCTGCTACTCCGGTCCATGTGTCAATATTTAAAAACGTAAAAGAATAACACCTCCAGGAAACAAGAACACAACTGATCCAGAACTGAAAGAGAAAAGGAAAAAAAACCCACCCTATTTATTTTTCACGGTAAACACAAAAAGCACAAAAACATGAAACTTCACAGACTGAACATGAGCTCCTTCCAGCTCCTCTATGGGTGATTTTATATATAACAGAATCAAAACCAGAATCATTGAGTGCATACACAACTTCATATACAAAGTTGTATAACCATTTACTAGTTTAAGCCTCTGTATAACCCTTTTCAGGCCTCTGTACCTTGCTGCATGAACGCACACAATCAATGTCAGCATCACCAGCAACTATTACGCAACTATTAGCAAGTCCACCAAAGCTATCACCTTGACCACCAACCTCAAAAAGACCCAATAGAGAGGTACGCGATGGAACCACCATGATGTGTACACAAGGTAACTAGGTTGGGAAGTAATAGTGAGGAATAGCCAGAACCAGTTAAGAGCATTAGAAAATGCTGGTAGCAAATGTGTGAAAAAGTGATTAAGCACAGAATGAAATGCAACTGGTTAAATGAAGTTTTTAGCCACACATTCTGATTGCATAAAAAGTGGAAAAAATTGGGCTCAGGAAAACAGCTTGACCAACATGTTGTCAACTTCTGGAATAAAGACTTGCCAAATTCAGGAGCTTTAAGGTCATTGCCTTTATTTGGAAAAAAACGTCACCTATAGCAGAACATAATTGGCTCTCCTGCATTTTTCAGCCTCCTCGTGTATGCGTTTGTCTTTACTCTGAGCTTCTTGTTTAAGGCTGACGAATTTCAGAGCTCATCAACCCTGGCAGCACTGTACACTCTATACTAACACATGTTATATTGCAAGCAGTGCCAATGAGGCGAAAAGAGTGGCCTGAAAAGTGTATATACATTGCTGCGATATAGTTTCAGGAAAAAATTTAAACTCTGTTTCAGACAGGATAACAAAGCAGGGAGATGCATTTAAGTACACTTCAGGTGCACTTTGAGCTGCTTAGTTGGTAGTTTAACATACAACTGACAGTCAAATTTTATTGAACGAGAAAGCAAACACATAACTAATGTACGCAAATTCCTTGCAATCATCTGCCCAGATGCATTGACATACAACTGAAGGATGTTTGTACTGTACAAAGTGACAAGTGTTTACTAGCATTAGTATTGAGAGCATCTAGTATACATGGAAGTGCTGAACAGAAGAGCGTAACTTTCCAAGCAACTGAAAGACATAAAAAGGAGAGGGGCTGCATTTGAGCTGCACTTCAGCACACTTAAAAAGAACTACCGTTACTTGGATTAATCACCTGCACAAACAGCCTGTGGATCCTTTTTCCTGCTATTGTTGTCAACAGAGAGCATGGGAATAAAGGTGACTTGAGCGGTCACACAGAGGTAAAACTTCAGCCAGACAACAGGAAGTGACGCAGTTTTTAATCAGGCCTTTCAACAAGCCGACCGTCTCACAGATCCTAACTGCACAGTCCTTATCACCACCGTTTCCCGTGTTACAGAGGTCCTCCAGAAGTCACCAGTGTCATGACTATTGATCAGTTACCAGGTTCATGGCCAGCAGCTCACACTCACATACACAATGCATTCATGTGTGATCACAGGTGGCACTCAGTACAACATAATTCCGCAGAACTGAGTAATACATGGTGGGACTCGTCTAATGCCCGGTGTCTCATAAGTAATGGAGACATTGAGCCTATCAGAAGAGTAAGCCTGCCAGCACTTTTCACTATAAAAACATACAAGAACTGTTGGTGACCAAGCACTTTATACAAACTACATGGGTGATACCATATTAGGTCAACTGAAAATTTTTTTAACTTTGGTTGGTTAAAAAGTTACATAAACAAATTGATTCATTTTGAGAGACGTGATCCTTTACAAAAAAAAAAAAAAAAAAAAAAATTCAGAGCCTTTACAACATCTGTTTCAGTAAATGGAAAATGGTTCTCATCTCAGTGATGAAAACATATCTCCGTTGAGCTGCTGGCTGGGCTTCCTCCAAGATCATTTAAAACCCATTTAACCCACAAACCAAGTTCCTAGATCACCATTTGATAACTGTGAGAACCAAAACTGTAGAATAGCAAAAATATATAGATGTGCTTAACTAAAATCCTGGTCGCTGGCAATGGCTGATTTGAAGAAAAAGGCCTTCATTCAGTGGTGGCCCCCCCGACAGTGTAGCCCGCAACCTATTTGATGACTGGTGTGAGTTTTACATTCAAAGATGCACCCTTAAAAATTATATATAATTTATTTATGTGTTTGCGGCTTAAATGTCACATGGTGCATCTTAGTAAAGTGTCAAGATGTTTGCCAAAACATTTTACCAATACTCAAATACTTACTACCTAATGAAGAAAGAGAGAGAGAGAGAGAGAGAGAGAGAGAGAAGACACTACAATTAGGGACATACAATAAAGTTAGTCAGGACACATCTAGATGCATTAGAAACTTAGGTCACCCACTAAATGTTAGAAAAAACTGAATGTTTGCAGCATGTGTACTTCAGGGTCAAAAGGCAGAAGGAAGAACACCAACTTCACTTGCTCTTTAAATTACACAACCACGAAAGTAATGATCTAGGAGAGGATCTCTGTTAAATATATACCCAGTTATTTGGTGTTCTAACGAATACAACTCAATTTTTTCATAAACTGGATGAAGAATCATGATGACAGATGGGCTCATTTCAACTATTAGACAACTTGCTTATGGATTTTCTCTGACCCAATTTTTCTTTAGTCCTCTGGCCGCAATAAGACTCTCAGTTTCCACAAGGAAATACATCCCTGTAGATTAAAAAAATAATCTAATTTCCCTTCAGATTTACATCAATTAGTCCAAACCGTGACAGCTTGTAACAGAAATAGCTACTGGTTTAAAATGGCAAATTTGATATGGATATAAATTTAGCCATACCTGGTACAGACGTCTCCTTAACTGATTAAACGTTTTAACCATTTCAGAATTTAACAAACATACTTGAGGCAATATGGAGCCTGAGTACATCTGACATTACAGTGGTCAACCTCAGCATTAACCTATGCCTTCACCAGTACTGGTAATGCGCTTCGAGGGCAAACATAATACTGCCTACAGAGTAAAGTCAGATGTCAACAATTCACTCACAAACATGTAACCGGAAAACAGACACATTATGATACATTAATTCATTAGGGTAGCATGATGTTCCTTTCTGGTACAAAGAATGACTAACAGAAGAAATGAGGGCATAAGCATATCTTTAAGACACTTTCAGTCTCCCAAAGCAGACATTGCTCATATTTTTTCCAATAACCTTTGAACTCTGAGAAAATTGGTAGCATCATAATCTCAGACCAGTATACGAACTAAAGAGCTTGTTAAAGTAAAACACGGGGAGTTCTTAATATTGCCTCTTCCCATCTCCAGAAAAAAAAGAAAAAAAAAAAACATTGCATAGATCTTGTCTGTTGCTCAGAATATTCTGTGCATTTTCAACTTCAATGTTTCTAAAGCTAACATTGCAAAAACTTATAGCATTACTGTCGTTTTGCATCCGTTTTCAGCACAAGGGACATAGAAGCATTTTCGTTTACAGTTCTGTAAAATCTGAAATGCACCACATACTGCAGCGTTGCTTTTAAAGATTAAAAATGAACTGCAACCAGCACATCGCAATTCTGTGACTAATTGAGATACATATATTACACACACACACACACACAAAAGAGAGGGAGACGGACATGACCAATAAATGCATTTTTTGCGACTACTGGATTGCAAATCAACTACAATTTGACATCTCAGGACAGTCTTTTATTTGACGATATTATCCAGAATAACGCTAGTTTCAAAACCTTCCCCAAACCAGCCCCGTTCACCATATTTACTTTGGAAATATGAGAAATAATAAACCGAGTTTACTTATTGTAAACCAACTGAAAAGTGAGCTACGTTAGACCTCAAAAGCAAAAATCGAATCATCCGTTGCAGCAGTGTCTTGATTTAATCCGCAATGCCACGGAACAATACAATTTGCCCCGGTGATATTTAAGCCTCGCTTTCAGTGTCTTGCTGTCATGAGGCTAAGCCTGGCACACCTGGACCGCTTTCAGGGGATAAAAGTGTAAAGCCTTTTTTACCGCGGCCCATCTTACGCTACAATAACACGCTTGTCTCTAGAGAGGTTGCCTCAGTTCGCCTGTTGCTCTTACACCTTCTCTTTGCTTTTGGGAGAAGACGTCGCGGTGTGTGTGTGTGTACGACTGCATCGCAGTCCCAATCCATAAAGCAACGATCTTATAAGCAAACTCCCGAAAACAAAACGATAATGCGACAGTCCCCGTCATACTGGATGAGTGTGAATAGTTGAAGTCTTCACTAAAAGGATTGAAAACTTTCATGATACGCACGGCTGACTTTTCCTGCCCTGTTAAAATACCTTTTTTCCCCGCCGACTATCTTATACGTAGTCACGCCCCACAAAACGGGTAGGCTTGCAGGACAGGTCGCCAGGCCTTTTGTAAAATGAAACCACAATAGTAAAACTATGTGGGGAAAGGTTCGGAAACTGCATAACGAAAGTTTTGTCTCATTTGAACAACTGCGACGTGCTGCAACCAACACATTCAACAAAACTGTGATTAAGGACTGTTCAACGAAGTACGAGTGCACTTATATGCAATAAAGCACCGTAAACAGTAGTCGTTATTGTTATTATTGTAGCCGGGAGAAAATGCGGTGGAAACGATAATATGAAAAGATAAGGATATAAAGTGCTGTGGCTAATCTGCAATCGTTGTATTTCATGTGCTTTCCACTCACACTCAGCAAATTACAATATATTTTACTAGCCCACTTTAAGACCAGACTTAAGTTATCTTGATAAGGAAAACGAGATTTTGCAGGTCAGCTTTTGTAAACAATGCATATATTACACTGCTGTTAAGACCAATTTCCCTAAGAAAATTTGAAATTGCATACACGCGCTTTTGTTTCTCGTGCTTTGATACAATGATGTAAAATAAACAGCAGCGCAACACGACGCGTACACCTTTATAAGACAGTGGAGATGATCATAGATTTCAGGAAAGTCTCACCCTCTGTCCCCCCCATCACCCTAACCGACATACCCATCACCATGGTGGAGTCATTCCGCTTTCTAGGGACCACCATCACCCAGGACC
>JABJVR010003126.1:0-16371 GCA_025773905.1 Chitala chitala | reverse complement strand
ATCGTTGTCATTTGTATTGAACTTTGTAGTTTTTCTTTTTTCATTTTGTCAATTAAAAATTACAAAAAAATATTGGCTGTAAAACACATTCCTGAAAACTTATAAACATCTATATGTATCTGTTCATACATAGAGAAATTATTTTTCTTGTCTTGTAGTATAGTTAATATATGTTAGTATTATATATGTATATGCATACACACATAAGTTGGTATATTGTACAGCCTATTCAGTGCATGCTGTCTGAAACTTATTTCATAATGCATAATTGTTCCAGGTCTTGAATTAAAAACAGCTGTGGATTATCTTTAATTATTGCACTCAACAGGATGTGGGATGCGATCAATTGTATTTATTCTCAACAAATGGCTTTATCTTTCAAAGAGTTTACCTCAAGTATTTGGAGAGGCAGTCAATAAAAAATAGTTTCCTGGCTGTCTTGTGAAAAACTGAGTGTGGCAGAGCTTCAGAAATTTAGTGGGAAATGGCCTTTATTGAAAGCCGTTTACTCTTTCAGACATTTTTCATTGAGAGGCCACCATTAGGCCGTGGTCCTCGTCCTGAGTATCTTTGTGAATCGGTTGCTTCCTCTTCTCCTGCAAGGTCTTCCTTTGTGTTCTCAGAGGCACAGCATGCTTTTAGTACTTCTTTAAGCTATTGATCTTCTGCTCTGCTCCATTTGGGCTCTTTACGCTTCTGCAGAACTCATGGATGGATATTTAAAAACTTGAGAACATGAACAACTTTTAATTATAGTAATAATAATAATTATTATATAGTGCCAATACTTTTATATATGCGTGGAACGGAAAAAAAGTCCTGCATTCTGGGATAGATACAATCTGGAGTATAAGTACCAATCAACTCCATTAGATATACTGGTGCTTTGCTTTGAGTGCCTTACATATTAACAAGAGAACTTTGAAATTGGTTCTGTTCTTAACAGGAAGCCAGTGGAGTGAGGACTTATATGGTTGTACTTTCTGCTCCAGTGATAATTCTAGCTGCTGGGTTCAGGTACAGATGCAAATTTTTGTCATTGGTTGACGATTAACCAGTTAACCAACCAGCCTACAATCCTGGATATGGATTATTAAAAAGTCTTTACAGTTTCAATTTATTTTTATATAGCGCCTTTCGCAACAAAGCTAGTAGTTTTATTTCCTATATTATTATTATTCAGCTCCTGTAACAAGCAGCAATTTAGTTGATGCTACTTTTATCACTTCCATATTGAAGGAACAATAAATAGTTTTTGTTCTTCGTCCATCACACCAGCTGTGGAGAATACCCACTCTAAAGGCACTGATGTCTCCTTACGCACGAAGGGTGTCTCGCCAAGTTTGCTTGCATGAGAATCACAACGTATTTTTTCCACCACTGTAGTAGGTACACTCAGAAGAAATAACTCAAATAATTATCCACCTAATTTTCATGTTATCTACCTGAGATGAGTATTTCTCCCAGCAGAAAACACCATGGCATTTTTGCCCATGTTTGTCATTGGCTGTCTCGTGTCCACTGTCACTGGCACCGGCCCTGACACGACCCTCCTTCTGTGTTAATATTTAATGCAGTTTGGCTGTTCGGTAACACAATGTCAGGGTTGGCTGTTCTTTTAACATCAGAGCCTGAGGATGTTTATTGCTGATGTGGTATTGCACAGTAGATGTAATATTGGTGAACTTCAATGCTGTCCTGCACAGTTTACATTGTACTACATAGTTATGTCGGTCAAACTGTGCCATATGGAACTGATTTTGGCAAGTTGCTTCAATTTTTTTTTTATTTCCTCCCAAAAGTCTATTAATTTACAAACAATGTGTAGAACTGGAACATTTATTATAGCCTCTAGCACAAATTATGGAATCATCACACTTGCAGGATGTTCATCCAGCTTTTGTACTTTATAGCAAATAAACAAATCACAGGTATGATACAAAACAAATTTTGTTAAACAGTTGAACATTGTGGCTTTGTGAAACAGACCTCAAACAAATCAAATGCAATTGTTACGAATTTAGTTTCCGGTGGTTTTATTCTGATGGCCCTCCTGCAGGGTGGACGTCCATGATTATGGGCTCGTCTGTCCTATCTGTGCCCTGTCCAAGAGCCCACGTCATTCTCCTGCTGGAGAGCTTCAGCATTTTCCTGCGCACTGTTCTCCCTGGTCACATCTGGCGGTGGACTTCACACCTTGCCAGTTGGCAAGACCAACCTCCTGGTAATCATAAATTGGTTCATATATATAGTAACATCTGGGAAGCGATTATGCACTTTCCTGGCAATCCTTGTGATATAGTTGTGTTGTGTTCCACCCTGAGTGTGTTTAGGTGTATGAATGTAGACCCTTTGCCCCAAATGCTCGGTGTGAGTGTGCGCATGGGTGATTGTTCCATTGTGATCTGCCCAAAAGTCCTTGTTATGACACGTTCAATAAAGACTTGGCTATTGCGCTTTAGCGTCGAGGCTAGCCATCGCTGTTACAGTGGTGTCAAAGGTGGGATTTGATACTCGTGCCTTCAAAGAACTCCAGTGGCTAAAACTAGCCATGAGGGAAGAGCTAGGACTGCCAAGTGGGATTGCAAGGCACAGGGAGAGACATAGAGATGATGGTGTGCAATTACAGCCAACAACATGGCCAAGTCAGTGATTGATGAAAGCGAGAAATTTTCACATTTTCGACCAATGCCTGCCAGACAGTGGACACGATGTCAAAAAGAAGGACATGTCGTCTGGTAACGGTATGATTGAACAAGTTGTGGACGAGAGTGTGGGTACGCTTTGTTTCCCGCAAGGTGCGGGAAGCAATCAATGGGATGTCTGATCATCTGCTTCCCATTCGCTGGCTCTCTGTCTCTTCAAAAAGGTAAAGTGCAGGTTGATTTGTCTTTATATTTTTTTCTAAATTTAATTCATTTGTCTTTTGTATTATTTAGCTTTGTTATTTGTTAGGAAAATTACTTTTATTTTGCATAAAATACCAAGTTAACTGATTTGTATATTAATATTTTTGGGGGTGTGGAACGGATTAATGGGATTTCCATTATTTTCTATCAGAAATATTGTTTCGAGATACGAGTTTTTCGCATTAACAGTAAGCTTCTGGAACGAATTAAACTCACAAGTCAAGGTTTGAAATGGATAACTTTACATATACCTGCTATTGTGCTATTGACTATGTGCACATTACAGTAAAAGAGTCTTAGTGCAGCAACATGTCCTCTAAAATGTTTATTCATTTACCAGATACCTTTTTCAAAGCGACTTACAAATAACACATACATGTTACAAAGAACTGGTTTTCTGCAATTGACCAATTCCCTGGGGCAGAGGCACTGTAATAGGACAGGCAAGGCAGGTTATTGCCTAGGGCCCCAAGCTAGGAGGGGACCTTTGAGGGAAGTTGATTGCATAGTACACATTGCAACAACAAACCTGCAAAAATCCCCTTGAGGCATTTTGCCTAGGGCCTCCAGAATCACCTCTGCCTAGGGGAGAGGGGGTATCCATTATTTGGGAAGTAGGAAGCTATAGCTCCACAGTATCTTGCTCAGGGACACACCTTGTGGCTGGGGTGGCATTCACACTGGGAGACTTTCACATCCCAGCTTGGTGTTCTACCCACTGAGCCACTGAACCAATGTTTTATTTAGTGTGTTTAATGTGCCCTGTCGTTTTCCCAATCCCATTAGGACGGATTAGGTTATAAGGTTTTCTTTTGAGAACAGAAGTTACACCGCACGGTAACTACCGTCTTTGCAAATGGTTTACATGTAAATCAGAATATGGCACATAATTTTTAAAACATCTGGACTTTTAATGATGGCGTTTATCAACTTTAAGACAGGTAATCTCAATATTTATTGTCTTTTCACCAGTTGGCAGGTACTGAATTCCCTGTCCACAAGTAATCCTCTTGTTAACTGTAGCTTGGTGTATAGCACATAGGTTTGTGGCTCATATGCCCCATTTTTACTATGTAACATGCATGTTGCTAAGGAGTAACATATAGGTAAAAGTATGCATTTTAATCACAGCGCAATCCTATTTTATTTTAGTGCAACTAGTGCTGTACAGAACACAGTAAACATAAAGATTAATAGATATACGTTCATAAAAATTTGAAACATGTAGATCATGTCTTATAAATGTGGTGGTAAGTGTTCCACTGTCCGGCTGTACTTAAGTAACGTTTGCAGTGGTGTCTCTCTGCATCCATCTGAGCACCACCTTTTATTCACCTGAGCACAATGCGCAAATGCAGATGCAATCCACAGCAACATGATATTCTGTGAATTCACTGAGAAGAAGGCAGGTAACAGAAAATGACATGAACAGACGCTCTTTTGAAGGCTTCAAAGCACTTCACAAACGCAAGTGCAAATGAGAGGTGCGTGTCGACCGTGTACGGCCTCACATCACACAGCGTGTCACTGCGTCATCTGCTCACAGGGGCTAACTTCCAGCAATGTGAATCTCTGCTCAGACTCAGGAGTGTGTGTGATCAGCCAGGTCGCCGGTGTGGGTCAGTAACCCCACTCTGTATAAGTGGCACGAACAGTGCAGAAAACCAGCCACCGGCAACATTTGCTTCGCCATCATATTGTTTCCAGTTAACATAATAGTTTCGTATTTTTATTTGTGTAATGTTTGTATTTGGTAGATTGATTTCTAAATTTTATGCAAGTATTCAGTGGGGGCTGCTGTGGATTGGCAGCCTGCCGAGTAGAGTGGTTGTTATTTTTCAAGTTTTAAAATTTTTAAGTCTTAACCCTTAAAATGGTTCATATTGATAAAAAAAACACCTGAATGAGACTTTTGGGCAAATATTCTGTGGACTGAAGAGACAAAAGTTAAACTGTTTGGAAAGTGTGTGTCTCATTACATCTGGCATAAAACTAACATTTCATAAAAAGAACATCATACCAACAGTCAAACATGGTGGTGGTAGTGTGATGGTCTGGGGCTGTTTTGCTGCTTCAGGACCTGGAAGACTTGCTGTAATAAATGGAACCATGAATTCTGCTGTATACCAAAAAATCCGGAAGGAGAATGTCCGGCCATCTGTTCGTGACCTCAAGCTGAAGCGAACTTGGGTTCTGCAGCAGGACAATGATCCAAAACACACCAGCAAGTCCACCTGTGAATGGCTCAAAAAACAAAATTAAGGTTTTGGAGTGGCCTAGTCAAAGTCCAGAGTTAAATCAGATTGAGATGCTGTGGCATGTGGCTGAATTAAAACAATTCTGCAAAGAAAAAAATTCCTCCACAGCGATGTGAAAGACTCATTTCCAGTTACCACTAATGCTTGATTGTAGTTGTTGCCACCAAAGCTGGCCCAACCAGTTATTAGGCTTAGGGGCAGTTACTCTTTCACACGGGGCCAGGCAGGTTTGGACAGCTTTCTCCCTTAGTAAATGAAATCATTATTTAAAAACTGCATTTTGTATTTACTCAAGTTATCTTTGTGTAATATTAAAATTAGTTTGATGATCTCAATCATTTAAGTGTGAAAAACATGCAAAAAAATCAGGAAGGGGGCAAATACTTTTTCACAGCACTGTACATGCAATGTTGTTCACTTGAGGCAAGATGCTGTTGGACCCAGGAGTCTCCTGTAAAACTAAGCCTCCTGTTGAACAAACTAGTGTAATTAGTTTGTAGAAAAGTTGTAAAATTCCTCTTATTCTTTTTAAATTGCCAGCTAGGCAACATAATTGTAAAGAGATGGAATAAGAATGAGAAAAAATAGGTACTTAAGACTAACATATTTCCTGAAAATCATAATAAATATCTGGATAAGTCACAAAGCTTCCATGAGTGTGAGTGATCAGCTTTGAAACAGGCCTAGTCGGAACAAAATGATGTTTAAACATGCTTTAGGTTTCAACTTAAAGACCAGCTGTAGTGATTCCATGAGCAAAGGCCTATTTGAGTGAGTAATCTTGCCTACACATGGGGGCCATTTACATGACTCCACTTTATACACTGCAGCAGAGCATCCTGCATACCACAGTTACAACTTAGGCTGTATTACAGAAATTTCACAAGTTCCAATAGCCAAGAATTAAAATAAGCATGGTCATAGAACTATGTAATAAACTTGTACTTTGTATTATACAAATAAATGTGGGTAAAAGGACATGCTGGACAGGTCAACAGTGTGTTGTTTCTGTTTGACTATCACTTCCAGTGAAGTCATGCTACAATTAACGTCCTCTTGTTCTAGGACTGATCTACTTGTCCTACAGTCACAGTTGGCTGTTGTAATAAATACAGCAGTTTGTGTTTTATTGTAAGAGAGCCACTGATGCCTTCGTGATCACAAAATGATTGAAAACATCATTCTGATCAGTCCACACGAAGCTTCATTTATCGTAAGAGGATACAAGGAGTGAAGTGCCAGATGGGCTGGATGAAATGAAGAATGCTGCCTGATAGGTGCCTCTGAAGGAAGGCTCACCAGTGGTATCTAGTGTCTGGACAGTGGTCATCCCCACAATGGTGCTCTCTGGTGGTCGGGACAGGATGTTGCCACTAGCCCTGCTGTTTAGTACCATGCTTCGCACCTCATTCCCCACCAGCCAAATGGACCGGGCCAACATGGCGAGCTCCCAGGACGCTGTACGTGGAGCAGCCAGCAGGAACGTGCACTGTAGCGAGTACAGCAACCAGGTCCTGCCTGATGGGCAGTGCCACATCATCGCCTCCCTGCCGCGTCCAGACGAGCAGAGCTGCCGGGACGTGTTCCGCTGCACTGATGAAGCCTCCTACTGGCTGCATGAGAACGAGGAGCGGAAGCAGCAGGTCCTTGCTCTGAAAGAGACCATCTCAGAGCTGCAGGAGGAGCTGAGGAACCACCGCCACCGACTCAAAGTGGTGGAGCTGCAGGTTTGTCTGAATACAAGCCCAATTACGGTAACATTGTGCCATTTTCACTCACCGTGTCCCCTTTTGATCTTCAACAGAAACATCTGTGAAAGGGCTCATGTACAAAATGGAGGGTACAGTGGAACACCCACATGAGAGGTGTAGTAATGTGTATATGGAGGTCTATACCTCCAAAAAATGTATTTACTGTATACCCACATAAAAAAAGTTGGAAACACATATCTGCCAAAGGAGAAGTGTGTATATGCTTGAAAAGTACCAAGCGGCTACAACGGTTTCATAAAAAAAAATGAAAAAACTTACAAATTTTAATTCTTGTATTATTGGCCACCTTTTGGTAATTAATGCATGAAGTAAAAGTGCACAGGTGAAAGCATGAGTGCGTCTTCTGTACGGGGTACAGGATACCCGTCTTCTGTACGGGGTACAGGATACCCACCTATAAGACACCAACACACCACTGACCCAAATGTATTGTACCCCTATCACCAAAGGTCAAGTAAACCATTTAAAAACTCATTCTGCTTAGATTTGCCAAAATTTAATATGTCTGTGTACTGTAATTGCTTGATATAAAAGGTTTAATAATGTTAGATTATGGTTAGAAATAGTTTGTTTTCAACACGAAAAAACTGCAGGCTACAGTCACCAGTAACAGCTGTAATTAGCTACTCCAATCCGACTATTGGTTTATAACAGATGTTTTTGGTGGGTGGGCTTTCGTAACTGCCCCTGCCCCCTTATCTAGCCTTTCCACAAAAAAAACACAAAGCCCTACCAGATCCGTTTACTGGAGCACATTGGTGAACCTGTCTCCCCAGAGCGAACAGAAGGAGCTGAGCCTGCATCAAGAGCAGCGTCTGCGGAAGCTGGAGAGACGGAGCATGGAGTCCCACGCCCTGGTGAGGCTGCATGGCTCGCTCGCACATGATGCACAGATGCGGCTGCATAACATGTCTGCCATGGTGGAGAGGCTTCATCGTAGTCCAGGGTGCGGGACCAATGTTGTCCACGCCGGCCCCTTTCTCAGCACCTGGGAGACCCTGCGCCCAGGTATGCACAGAAGCGAGGCCAACGGCAAGAAAACAACAAACTTACTTAGTTTAAACTTTAAATTTATGGATGATCACCATTTGTGTTACTTTACCACCTTTAGAAATTTTTAAGAAATGTATGGGGAATGTAGGCACTTTAAAAAATAATGTACTCCACATGTAACCCTTGGGTACACTTCCATATCTTAACAAGCTTGAACTGCATTTGGTCTTGTTTTTATTAGTGAGAAAAGGGTATTACTCCCACCACTAGAGGGAGACATGCTTTTAGCATAACTTGTTTCTACATGCTGTAACCTGCCAGGAAAATTACAAAATTAAGAATGAAAAGAACACGTAAATAACACTTTTAGTGAAACCTGGTTCTGCGGTGGTGCTGGGAATCATCTGATTGGAAGGGGGTGGTGGTGGGGGGGGGGGGATTAATTGAGCTGATTAACCAAGCTTATTAACCAAACGTCTCTTGCAGAGGTGCAGCATGTCAACAGATGCCCTATAGACTGTGCCTCCATCTACTCCAATGGATTTCACCGCTCTGGAGTCTACACTGTGGTCCCTGGCATAGGGGCCATGCCAGTGCAAGTGTTCTGTGACATGGACACTGAAGGTTAGGACTTGTGCCCCCATCCCCCACATCCTAATTTAAACCAGTCATTTCCTCCAGATTATCCTTCCACCTCCTGCCGCTCAGGGTGGTGGCTATTTCCTCAGGATATCCCCTGCTGAAAGTAGTCCTTAGAGTTTTATTTGAACTGTGCAGCATGGCTGTAAATGAAAAGCATACACAGAGTAAATGAACAGCCATGTGGAATGCAGACTGTGTGAAACACAGGCACAAGTTATGGTAAATGGTTGCTTCATTTACCTTTATCACAACACCCCCTTACCCTACAAAAATCCTCATGTGGGGGGTATGGTCTCGATGTGTTTCTGGGCCAGGCGGTGGGTGGACCATGATCCAACGGCGACAGGATGGCTCGGTAAGCTTCAACCGCAACTGGAAGGAGTACAAGGAGGGCTTTGGCGACCTGCAGGGGGAGTTCTGGCTGGGCAATGAGCACATCCACCATCTGACCAGGCAGGGGAGGTACACGCTACGCATCGACCTGGAGGACTGGAGCAACAAGCACGGACATGCCACCTATGACAACTTCAGGTAGGCCTGTCTGTCATGTGACCAGCAGGCAAAAGGATCCTCAGTAAGCATGGTGCTTTGTAGGGCTAGCATGAGGCTAGGTTTGCGAATAAACACACATGCAGGGAAAGTGAAAAGTAAAAACCCCAACAGCTTTGCCTTCAGGACAAATAGACTGTATCAACCAGAAACATTTTATTACAGAACTATCAGTGTAATTTTCTATGTCAAGTCTTTCTTTTTCTTTCAGTGATGTGTAGTTTAACTCAATGGAATCCAGTAGTCAATAAGGTGTGGTTTAATCGCACCTGACTGACAGCGCACACAATGACAACTGCTGGGGTTTTTTTTTTTTTTTTTTCTTTTATAGTCATGCTTTACGAAAACATTAAGAGAAAACCTGTTTGTAGCACCAGCTTACATGCATGGGTGTTTCATTTTCACATCCATTGTCAAGAAACCATGAGGTGCAAAAACTGCTATTTAAAAAATGGCAGAAGAAAACACTGTAAATGGTAGTCTTACATACTCACATAACAGTAGACTGAATGTTCAATGATCTTATCCTTGTTTTCAAGGTATTTATATAAGCAGCCTTGGAAATGCAAAAATACTTTTTATAAGTTTGTCCCCTCTCACATTATTGCTGAAAATTTAGTGAGATTGGAACACACAAACACCGGAGTGGATGAAGGGTTCGTTTTAATGTGGTGTTGGCAACGGTGGAACAACAGTAGCCAAGGCAAGTCGAGTAAGCCAAGTCTTAGTGAAAGGTCAAAGCTTCTGCACAGGAATCTGTCACATCCTACTGTTATCACTTTGGTGCACCAACATTCACTTAGGACTAAGGCCATGAATGATGATGAAGAAAAGCTTTTTTCTAACTGCAATAGTTACTGCCACTTTAAAGAGTCTGACTGATTTAGAGCACAGTTACCTGTTTACCTGAGAAACCAGTAAATGCAATTAAATTCAATTAATTTTTATATAGCATCTTTCACAACAATGTGCTTTAAAGTGCTTTACACAAGAAATTGCAGATATTGAAGAATTAATGCAAACGAATGAATGAAATGCAGCTTACTCTCACACTCTCATCTGCCTGGGCAGCATCGAGGAGGAGTCCAACCAGTACCGGCTTCACGTGGCCAGGTTCAGTGGTACTGTGGAAGACTCGTTTGGCTGGTACCACAATCTTCATGGGTTCAGCACCCCCGACACAGACAACATCTGCGCCGGCATCTCGCGTGGTGGATGGTGGTACCATCAGTGCTTCTTTGCCAATCTCAATGGGGTTTATTATAAGGTACGTCAACCTTGATGCACTTTTGTCAGGTTGGGTGACAATCAGAGGGTACAAAGACGGGACACAAGGTTGTATTCATGACTCTAGCTGAGTCATACTGTAACATCTTACAATCATCATGCTTTAGGTCTGAGACCTTAATGTGAGTCCAAAAGGTCATAGAGGAATTCCTACATGGGTGCAAACTATCTGTCCACTCCCAGGGCGGTCATTACTCCCCCAGGCGCAAGAGCCCGCTGGGCCCAGATGGCATTGTGTGGTTCACCTGGAAGAATTCAGACTACTACTCGCTGAAGAAGGTCAGTATGATGCTCCGACCATGCAAATTCCAGGAGCGCCTGTCACCGTGACGATGCACCTCTGCAGTTAATTCACAGTTTGGAGTTTGGCTCAATTTTTCCCCACAATGAAAAAGCAAAAAGAAACATTTCCCAGAGTACAAGTTTTGTGGCAGATTTTTCATATTTCTGCATTTCTATTAAAATAACCAATGTGCATACATGACAAACAATTATTGCTCAGTTAAGGTAAAACCTATTCTATATTAAAAATGTTATATTCCTGGTTTTGAGGTGAGATGGATTGTTATTAGACTTAACCCATACAAAGTTTCAATGATACGTGTTCTTACACAAATGGATCGTTTTTGCAGCTTAATCTGTTAATACATTATATAATACAGGGCCTCATATTTCTTACTGTGATCACTGTGAAATAAAACTGAATGAACTGAAGCTGTCGTTCAACTCCACCAAAACCAGACACATTTTGTCACAGATGTAGACTTCTTGAATGCGTAACAGTGCTGGGAACCAATAGAATAACAGGGACTACCCAGTGTCTCTATGGGAGGACGGCAAAAGAGATGCACCCTCAAACCAATACTGCCAAGTCCTGGCCCCACTCAAAGGAGCCAGTAGGCTGCTTAGATGTGCCCACCCCCATTAGCTCCTCAATCTATAATAACTGTTTATTCATTGAGCCAATGGGAGTCAAACAACTTTTTGCAGAACACTGAAGCAGAAGCAGTATTTCTTGTGCAAAGTGTGAACATGAGCGTGTGGTGACGACGACACAACAGCTAATATAAGAAGCGAGTAGCTCACACCTTCCTCCTATGAGGAAGTATCAAAGCTGTTGGTTTAGCGGATCAGCGCAAAAGCAGCAAGGACGGCCACACGTGAACCTAGAGTCACAAACAGCTCCTTTCTTCAGCATCGGCCCTTCTTGGCCCAGAAAAGGCTCCGGCCTCCTCTAACAGGCACCCATTGAAGTGCCCGTCTGTGGAGTCAGATCATTCTCATTCCCCCCCACGTTCGCCTGCCTTTAGCTGCGCCAGTACACACAGGCTGCACGCTGCTCGGCGCATGATGAACGGAGTCCGTCTGCCAGCCCACTGCTCGTCTGCAGCAGCGCATGTGAAAACAGACCTGCAGTGTCGTTTATGCAAAAAAAAAAAAAACAGTCCACACAGCACATGCGTTTATCACATTATTTACAGCATATATATATAAATTTATTATACATGTTAGGAAAAGAGTCAAAGACTGCAAACATTAAACTGAACATTGTTGTAATTGAAATACACTAAACAGAGTACTGTAGGCTGGGAATCACAGAAGAAAGCAGGCATTCACAGACATTAGAAGTGCTGCGCGTTTGGTAAAAAGCTCAGCTGAAAACCGTGACGAGGTATCTCGTGTTTGGCACCGATCCGACAGGGTGGCCTCTCCTGGCATGAGGTACGGCCAGCTGGGCTCGCTCGCCAATGCCGAGCGCGGCCCTCCCCCCTTCAGTCGTCTCCGGCTGCTTACGAGAACCTCATCTGCTAAGGACACTTGTAGAGTTACATGGCAGCGAGCCTCCTTCTCATTCTTGGGAGGTGCACTGGAGACAGTGCATTTCCTGTGAGTCTGGCAAGTCGAGGACAATGAGGACGCTGTCCGCCACGCCATTTGCCAAAATAAACGATGCTGTCCCGAGAGCTTCAGACGATCCTCTGTGTCTCACCTCTCTTCTTGTATCCCAACAGATTGGTTTTTGACAGGCGGGCAAAAATTTCTGAATGCAAGCACACTCGATGCCTGAAATTTATCCCCAAACTTAAACCCACCCCCCACGACAAGCTCAGCATCACTAAGGGCAGAGTCACCTTACGAGGCAGGCACACCTGGAGGATATCATAGTACAGCAAGGAAGGGGTACAGGTCACACGTGCATAAGCCATGACACACACCAAGTTACCTGAAGTACATCTTCATAAAGGCTTTGAAAACAAAAGTGTCAATGGTATAACATTCTTCAGTTTCATTTAATATATTATTGGCCCAAGTGTAACAAATTATATAGTGCTGATATCATTAGTCATCATTATGTGAAGAGAATACAAAAAATGTATTTTGGTTGAGAAATTGCGTTCTGTACAGAGTCCAGCTCTACATTGTGGTAAAACGACTGTGAGCTTGCTTCAACTTCTCAGCGATCTGCAGGAAGAGAACAGAAAGTCCCTTAACATTATATGCCATGTACCTATGATTCATGACCGTGACAGCCCTAACACATTCACCCTAGCACTGGCTGTGTGTGTAGTCAAGGCACAGTGCCTGAATAATTTATTTTCAAAAATTGATGGCTTTAAATGCTAACTCCTGAAAATTCTGGTGACGCCCAACTCATGCAGAGTGCCATTTCCACTGTTGAGGGACAGTGTCGGGGGCAGGGGCGCATTGCTGCAGGTGTAGCTTCAGAGGCAGACTGCCACACACTGACTCACAACCTCAGGTTAAACACGAGTCCTTGGAATGAGGCAGCACTTAATATGTTCATTTTTAGATGACCCAACTGTAATTTGCTTTGGGATCTCTCTAGTCCTAGCCCTAACCTGTTTGCAATACTGGCTTAAATTTTACCTCCCTGTGGTAGGAAAGTTAAAAGCTGCCATGCTAAAGGGCCACACGTTATTTTCAAGGTAGTTTTGCTTTGAAGACAGAATAAACTGGCACTTGGCAGGACTGAGCAGCGGCTTCACCTCCAGCAGGTCAAAAATCC
The DNA here is from genome assembly GCA_025773905.1 of Chitala chitala. Classification (NCBI taxonomy): domain Eukaryota; kingdom Metazoa; phylum Chordata; class Actinopteri; order Osteoglossiformes; family Notopteridae; genus Chitala; species Chitala chitala. The sequence goes on along the minus strand of JABJVR010003126.1, from coordinate 2,933 downwards.
TCCATTTTTTCACTTCTGCTTCAGTCCATGGCCCAAACGTGGCAGTACAGTTTAGAGTAAGGAAATATTTTGACATGATTTCTTACCGTTTCATAGAATTTCACCTGCTCCTCCAGGTAAAGCTGCATAACCCTGTTGTAGTCATAGATACGGTTGCTATGGAAATGGTTCATCTCAGCTGGCATTGAAAAAAATGGCAAAAGCATTAGGTTACACCTCAGATTGTGAGCCATTTGATTATGAAAGGTTAAAATGTATGACTTCACTTCTCTGGATGCATTTACGGCTCTCCTGTTAAATTGCACAAAGTGAAGGTTGTTGGTTCAACTCCCACACGAGGCCTGTCTGTTGTAGCCCAAAGCGAACTGTACCTTGCAGAGCATACGACATGATGCTGACCCGCTTGCCCATGGTGGTCTTCTCTTGCTGGGTGATCTTGTTTGTAGCCACCAGTTTGTCACCCTCCTTCACCTTCTCTATGGCTGCCTGTACAAAGTAGAACATGCAGTGTTTGTTTGACACAGGTCAGCGGAAGCACTGTAAAACAGAAGCAGACAAAACACCATTTACACAAAAGCTCTAGCCAATCGACACACAACAAAGCCAACATAAAGATGCTAATGCTATTTACTTAGGAGTACAATGGCACCTGGGATGGGTTCCAGGCTTCCCTGTGACATTATGCAGGATAAGCAATTAAAAAGGATTAATTAATGTACTATTTAGCATTGTTATGTACAGTGTTTTAATGAGTACACCTCTACCATTATACAATGGATATTCCGCTCTATCCGTTTTACTGACCCCCCCACCCCCACATGCGGCTTTCTCAGCTGAAGTGGTGTTGTGTGTTTATCTGTGGGTCGCCCTGTACCTTGTGCACCCCGATGGTGTCCGGGAAGCAGCCCAGCAGCCCCTTGTACTCATTGTTGGTCTCCATCAGGAAGTGCAGGTCCTTCCTGGGCTGCATTAGATAACAGAATTTTATTTTGCAACCATGTACCAAAAACAGGTTTCAAGATAAGTAATTACTACCAGGGTCAGTATTTACTCTCTAAATGATAATCTACTCTCTCTGTTATGCCTGATAGCTTCCTAACAGCAACAACAAGTTCACTAAAGAAACTTCACAAATGAAAAAAATAAAAAAGCACATCATCATGTGGGGAAAATGAGTCAACACCCAAAACAACATAAAGGGAGAATAAAATTAGAAACATGCCCTTTATATTTCCATTCAAAATCCCTGAGGTAAAGAAAAAAAAAAAAAAAAACAGCCTGAAGATTAAAAGCTGCTGACTTCAGCACAATGTCAAAACTAAGAAATCTGTGCACACAACTGAAATGGATAAGAATGCAATGGGGGGGGGGGTCCATGTGTTCTGATGGTAGTGTTTATAAAGCTCAGACAAAACAAGACTGTCCCATGCACTCAGCTGACTGCTACAGAAGACTGACTTCTCTTCTCACATCCAAGTTCTTTGCATGATATAATTAACCCATGGCTTTGGGAGACCCTCATCCCAATAAGATTCAATCACTGGGACATGTGGGGGCAAAAACCTGATGCCTGGATGTGATGTTCCCACCTCAGCCCTTTTCAAGCCTTTTACAGCTGCCTGTTCACAATCCAACAAATGTAAGAAAATTGCATGTTTGCTATCACGTACTCTCAATCTTTGCTTATTTTAAGTCTTTCCACTGTTACTTTAGAGAAGGCAACGATGAATGCTAGTAGCCTGCGAGTTCCGTTGACAATACATGAGCCATACTCTAGACTAAAACAATTTAACATTAAACTTTAGGTCCTCTCTGTCTGGGGAGGGCAATCAAGAAGTGTTATGTTTTAAGCAATTAGTCCTTGACAGATTAGTCCTCCTCACCAAAGCTGATATGAAACAGAACATCATTGTGCTGCTAAGAAGAGGGCAGACTGCTGGTAACAGTTGTCACACCACCATGGAAAAGATGTAGGCTCAAGATCACAGTTCACAGCAGAAAACCGGAAAACCACAGAAGAGTGAAACTCAAGTCTAAGGGTTCCCCTCTGTTTGCCTTCCCATACGTCAGTGGTTCTACAATGTGCTTTGCAGGTGGCTTGTGGTTTATAGGGGTGTGTGAGGTGATCCATTGATCATTTTTATGATAGCTAGTCTATGCTATTTAGGTCAGAGGACAGAATATTGTCCAATATTGCTAAACTCAGTTCAATTCAATTTATTTTTATATACTGCTGTTAGCAACAGTTGTAGCAAGACGTTCTGCAGTTGCTGCAAGAAAGCGTTATGCGAATTGTGGTTAAATTTAAAAGTGCATGTTCTGTACAATCGATTTTGGATATGAGTTGTGTTTTTTTTCTCTTGGACTGTTATTGGTTGTTACTATGCTTCTCTGTAGTGGAGCTGCCTTGTGTCACAAGACCAATTTCAGATATTATCTGATAATAATTTAGTATCATATGCGGCCTAGTGGCTCAATGGGTAGAGCATCAGGCTGGGATGTGGAAGTCTCCCAATTCAAATCCAGGCCCAAAAAAGCCTGTTAAATTAATTTGAAACATGAAGACAAATGTGTTTACGGAGTACATATGTGTAAATGAGAGAGAGGGTGGTGGAATGGTGCAGTTGCATGGAACAGAGGTAGCGAAGGTGAATGAGTTTAAATACTTAGGGTCAACTGTTCAAAGTAATGGGGAGAGTAGTAGAGAAGTGAAGAGAGTACAGGCAGGATGGAGTGGGTGAGAAGAGTGTCAGGAGTGATCTTCGATAGAAGGATAGCTACAAGAGTGAAAGGGAAGATTTACAGGACGGTAGTGAGACCAGCTATGTTGTATGGGCTGGACACAGTGGCACTGACAGAGACAGGAGGCAGAGTTGGAGGTAGCAGAGTTGAAGATGCTGAGGTTTTCTTTGGGAGTGACGAGATTGGACAGG
>JABJVR010003125.1:0-16373 GCA_025773905.1 Chitala chitala | reverse complement strand
CACACACACACACACACACACACACACACACACACACTCACACACACACACACACACACACACACACACACACAATGCAATTAAGTAATAGAACTTTGTTACAGTACTTAAGTATTTCTGAGGAGTAATTGTACTTTACAAGTCAGACCACCCTTGCCAAAGAGATGTTCTCCTTTCTAGGCATGAAGGATTCCTCATATCAGATGAAGTGCCTCCTGGGCTTGCCCAAAAAGCACCAGAACTCTAGCATTCAAAAACTCCCAGTTGAACCAAATTGATGTAACTTGAAATAAAGACAACACTTGTTATAGAGTTATATCATTAAGGTATTAAACACTTAACTCTTTTAACATTAATGCTTTTTAACATAAATGTTAACATAACGTTATGTCAGTACTGTGTGAATCTGATGTTAGGTAGGCTACACATTAGCCGTGCTGCATTACTGATTTTGCTAACATTAACGTTATCTAGTTGTAAATAAAGATGAGAAGTACAGTTAATACCATACTTTCATACTTTCACTTAAGTAATATTACAATGGGTGTCTGACTTGTACATAAGTAATTTTATAGTAAAATATCTCAACTTTTATGTTAATGTGGCTTTCAGGTACTTCATACAAAACACTTACCCAATGTCACTGCTCATTTTAGAAAAGACAGCTCTGCAAGCAGGAAGCAATGTGCTAACATAAAAGCAGCTGTGGATAGTGAGCACTTTGATGGCCAACACAACGTGAAGAGTGTTATAGTACAAGTAATAGAGATCAGACAGCTGGCATACAGACTGCAGTGACACTCACAGCTGCCCTCCTTACTTAGACGTTGCTGGCTGTGATTTGTATGAATGCTTTTATATGCTGTCTGGCCACATGTATGCCATTAATAAGCAGAAACTTGTTGAAAAGATGAAGACTTTTTCTATTAGATGTAGCTTAGAAATGTTAGGACAGCAATTATTGCATGTCTTGTAATGTTCATTAAACATTTTATCATGCATTCTGTGCACTAGAATTTGTCATCATTCTTGACTGTCAGTCATGATCACCTTGTTATGTTATGATCAGCCAGCTATGTTTATTAGCATGAGTATCGATCCATTGGTAATAGACATAAATAGAGAACACTGTATTAATTTCAAATTTAAGAATAGTTTCAAACTATAATAAAAAGCCAAATTTATGCATGGCCAAATCACAGTCCATCAAGGTGGCTTGGCTTTTGTTCCACTGGCACACTCCTTAATCCAGTCTTTTTAAGTTTACATTTGTTAACTTTATTTGTTCACCTGCCTCCTCTTATGAGCCATGATGTTTGGGATTAGATAAATTATAGGGCACATCTGTATTTTACTGAAATTAATCTCATATGAGCTAATTCTCTCATGGAGCCAGGTTATATGTCCTTTATTGTCAAATGGAATGTCCTGTAGACTACAAATAAGGCTTATTTTCAAAACAAATGATACAAATACTGCAGAAAATATAGCAGTTTAATGGGAAAACACCATGTACAACAGAATTGGGGAGTATTCAAAGGAGGCCGTTTTGTAGGCAAGACTGAGTGAGCGTACCCAGAGGTGTCAGTTCCGGAACAGCAGTTTTCCATTTCAGGGGATTGGAGTTAATCAACTCTGAGTAGGTAAACCTCATTGGAGTGCATTTCCATAGAACAATAAAAAGGCATCACCAGCAGATCACTGAATTAACAATTCGCTATGGAAATGTACACAAGAAGTGTGGAGTTGCCTGTGTTACACTGAACAGAACTGTCTGGTACACTAACCTAAAAAATATGTACATCTGATACATAAAATTATTTCTTTTTTATGATTGAGTGGATTGAAAATAAATAATGTTTAAGAAACTCAGTTTTATTACATATGCCCAATATACATATATATTTTTCCCAAATGTTCCCATGTTATTCCCAAAGAATGTTCTTGAGCGTACACCTGTGAAATTGGACATGTTAAAGTCTGAAGTGCAGAACTCATAATTTTCAACTTCATAATTTTTTTAAAAGCCAGCACAACAGCTGTAGCAAAGGACAGAGAGATGCTGTACACTCAGAAATGTCTGTAGGATTAACATAAAAATATGTACATCGGTTACACATAATTTTTTTAATGGCAGATTTGAACCCACAACCCCAGAGGTGCACAGTAACAGGGTGACTGATATTGAGCCACCATGTTGCTTCTAATGATGTCACTGCAAGACCACATTGTGGAATATTTCAAATGTACACCTTTACAAGGTTGTTTCAACAGAGAATGGATGAAAACTGGTAATGTTCATGCAGATATTCATTTGAAAGTACAAGAATATGTAATTGTGGTTTAATGACCCTCTTGTGACCCTGCTCATTTTTGACCATTTAGTGTATGAACAGATACGACATGTCGAACAGCCAAATACTGAATACTACAGCCCCACTTCTAATCGCAAATTTCAGTAAATGAGATCTCCTCTGAGCAGGTTTGGTTCAGCTTGTAAATTACTATAGTAACTGAGTTAATACAGTAAATTACGTGTTGATTCTAACCTTGCTTTCTGGGAGAAAAAATCCCAAATTTGGCATAAACAGATTAGGGTAACTTGCTAAACTTGCTTTCTGGAACACTCCCCTGGACAGTGACTACACTGAATTTCAAACAGTTATCTTGGTAATAATACAATAAGATATACAGCTGTACCCCTGTGTCCATGGGTAATACGTTCCAAGCTCTACTGTGCTTAGCTGGAACCGTGGATAAGATCCGACGCCTTGTATAACCCTTTGTTACGTCCCCTCCATTGTTTTTGCTTTGTGTTTTTATGTGTGTACATCTCTTTGAACTCTCGTGAGACTGACGAGTTAGAGAATATCCATTAGTCTTCAGGAATGCCAGTCACCAGACTGAAGAACCAATAAAGAGCCAGGAAGTCTCTGGTCAGGAATTAAAGAGTTTAAAAGCAACTTCCTGGAAGATGTATGTTGCTGGGTTGTAATTACTCACTTGTAACTTTATAACTTTTTCATTACCAAAGTTCATCCTCGTTATTTTCTACTCTGGATCTGTGGGTATGGGAGCACTACTGTACTTGCATACAATGACTGAACACAGGACTGACAAAACTTCAACACAAACTAGAAGTTGACATGATTCAACTTATAGATACCTGGGAGGAGAAATGTCCATTTTAGGACTACTGAGTTATGACAATTTCTGAAACACAGAAGTATGATAACAGTAATGTATTTTATCTGCACCCTCATACATAATAGCATCAGCCATCAAAATCACGACAATCATAGGCTAAAATGTATTGCATCTTGAGTCCCTGATGTTGAGACAACTTGTTGTAAAAGGCACTCTATAAAAATAAATTGAACTAAATTGAATTTTAAATGTGTCTATGCACAGTATTTTTCCTTATTTATACTCATCACACAAAGTTTTAAATGTTGTTGTTTGAGTCACAGCCCTGTGGTGGGTTGGCGCCCCGCCCTGGGTGTCCCCTGCCCTGTGCCCTATGTGCTCTGGGATGGGCTCCAGGCTTCCCCGTGACCCTCACCAGGAATAAGCGGTTAAGATGATGGATGGATGTTTGAGTCACAATGAAAGCAGCAAGTTATAGAACGAGACCACTAAAATAAGGATGCATTGCAATAAAAAAGCAAAGCAGCACTTTAAGAATTTGAGTAAGCACACTTATTTCGCATGGATGTGCTGCAGAGTATTTTTATAGGATATTTGTATAAGTTTGTCAGAAGTAATGGGTACTCTCCAGCACAAAAGCACCCATGGAGATGCTGCTGTGCATTAATGGTCATGTTTCTTGGGCAGCAGGAAGCAACATTACCATAATACCTGTGATTGCATTTCAGACATGATTTGCTTCCTTAAAATGTGTTACATAACAAGCAGACGTCCAGGTTTATGATTACATTTGTAACTGCAACCTTAGTAAATTTAATTACATCACATTGTGTACACCAGGTGGCCAGACTGACACCCACAGTTCCCAAATTCAGACAGATTTATGTTCATCTAAATGTAAATGTAAAAATTAGACACCAATACTCCCTATTATTTAAAAGTTATGAATGCTATAACAGTGACTTTTAAAAGGAAGCAAACATGTTGTACATCTTGACAGAATTGAGTGAACTGGTGTTCACAGTAACCTAAACACAGTCTCTGCAGGTTGGTCTATCTCACCCTAGTGTGACTGACTGACTCCAAAATACACTTCTAGATTTCTGTACTATGGCTTGACCTGCAATATGTAGTTCTGATTTAGGCAAGGGTTGATATATGGGTGGGGCCACAAGGGCATCAGCTCCATCTACAATCTGATTGGTTCCTTAAGTGCCCCCCTCCTGTCAGTTACTACTTGCTTCAGAAAATAATTATGTATCATTATTATAGTGGTTGTCCACTCTATGTTAAATATCTCCCTTTGGTGCCTCCCCACCCTTTTATAAAAATTCTAAAACTGCCCCTGGATTCAGGTTATGAATGTGAGCCGATGTACTTTTGAGCAGATGTACTTTTCAGCACTTCAAGATTGTATGCTGCAGTCCATTTGATGGGCCACTTAATAATTTACTAGGACAGGCATAAATGGGTGTTTGTGTATGTGAAGAATGTTAACAGAACAGCTATAAAAGGATTAGCACTGCAGAGTCATGGATATTAACTTTCATTTTCTTGGAATATGTCCATCATTTTTACTTTGGAATGTGTATGTGTTTTTTGTACAAGTTGGTAATAACGCTAGGAGGATCGTTTGTTTAGCAGCTGAATCTAATGCATTTAATTTAAGCAGTCCTTACATTTTTTTTTATACTTTACAAAAATTTATCTAAAACATAAATATGGGCAGTTTTTGGTAGTATTGATTAGTTCATTGACAGTAAAGAAAATTTCCAAACAATACTCAGTTTATTGTCTTCTCAAAAGTTATTTATATACCTCTTAACTGCCCAAGGCTTCTGACACTTTATAAACTATTTGGAATATCTGTAGTTGATGCAAGTCTTGTTGAAAACCAGCTGGCTGATAACACAACTTTATTTATACATGATATTGTGCAGACATACACAGATATCAAGTTAAACAAAATGCCCTTGGTGTGAACGACAGCATCTCTCAGACCAGCGCTATGAAATGGTGTAAAGTTACTGTGGATAACCTGGCTCTAATCAAACTTGCCCTGGTTAACACCACGTCAATTGTGAACAAAACTTTTATTCTTAATGACTTATTTACTGCACAAAACCTGGACTTTCTTTTTATAATGGAAATGTTGTTGGGTGTTTGTGAGTGTGATGCATTTAATGAGCTTTTACCCAGGACTGTATTTACTTTAATTCACCCAGAACAACAGGTCATGGTGGAGGGGTTGCAGCTGTGTTCAAATTCACTCATCATTGCAAACTGATGCTTCTCTCTTTCTATCATTGCTTTGAAATATGTGTTTTTTTATTATTCTCAGACCTGATTATTTGCTCTGTAATGTAAAGGCCGCCTAAATATAATGCTGAATACTCAGAATTTTTATCTGATATTATACCAAAATATGAAAAGGTCTTGCTTTGTGGAAACATGAAGTGTGGTGGTCTGTAGCTATTGACTCTGCAGACAGTTGGCAACTTATGCACACTGTGCGCTTGTGCTGAACCCTACTATGTCATTTTACTTCGTGGCTGAGTTGCTGTTGTTCCTAGTTGCTTCCACTTTGTTATAATACCACTAACAGTTGACTGTGGAATGTTTAGTAGAGAAGAAATTTCACAGATGGACTTATTGCACAGGTGGCAACCTATCATGGTACCACACTTGAATTCACTGAGCTCCTGGGAGCGACCCATTCTTTCACAAATGTTTGTAGAACCAGTCTGCATGCCTAGGTGCTCGATTTTATACACCTGTGGCCATGGAGGTGATTGGAACACATGAATCCAATGATTTGAAAGGGTGCCCCAATACATTTGGCAATGTAGTGTATCTTTGACCGATGCCATGGTAAATATTCACATGTACCTTCCAGAAGCCAACCACTGAGGTCGGATCCACCGAGGTGCCGGTCCCAAACCCAGATAAATGGAGAGGGTTGCATCAGGAAAGGCATCTAGAGTAAAACCTATGCCAAATCAATCATGCGGTCCACAAACAAATTTTCCATACTGGATCGGTCGAGGCCCGGATTAACAATGACCACCATCAGTACTGGATGAAAAAGTGTACTAGTTCCGATATTCAAGAACAAGGGAGATGCACAAAGCTGTAGCAACTACAGAAGCATAATGTTGATCAGCCAAACTATGAAACTATGGGAAAGAGTAATGGAAGCTAGCTTGAGACATGAGGTGATGATCAGTGAGCAGCAATATGGGTTCATGCCAAGAAAAAGCACCACAGATGTAGTGTTTGCTTTGAGAATGTTGATGGAGAAGTACAGAGAGGGTCAGAGAAAGTTGCACTGTGTTTGTGGATTTAGAAAAATCATATGACAGAGTGCCAAGAGAGGAGCTGTGGTACTGTGTGAGGAAGTCAGGAGTAGCAGAGAAGTATGTGAGGGTGATACAGGACATGTATGAGGACAGCATGACAGCAGTGAGGTGTGCAGTAGGAATGACAGACTGGTTCAAGGTAGAGGTGGGATTGCATCAAGGATCGGCTCTCAGCCCCTTCTTGTATGCAATGGTGATGGACAGGTTGACGGATGAGGTCAGACAGGAGTCTCCATAGACTATGATGTTTGTGGATGACATTGTGATCTGTAGAGAAAGTAGGGAACAAATGAAAATAAACCTGGAGAGGTGGAGGTATGCACTGGAGAGAAGAGGAATGTTAGTCAGTAGGAGCAAGACAGAGTACATCTATGTAAATGAGAGAGAGGATGGTGGAATGGTGCAGTTGCAATGAACAGAGGTAGCAAAGGTGAATGAGTTTAAATACTTAGGGCCAACCATTCAGAGTAATAGGGAGTGTAGTAGAGAAGTGAAGAAAAGAGTACAGGCAGGATGGAGTGGGTGGAGAAGAGTGTCAGGAGTGATCTGTGATAGAAGGATAGCTGTAAGAGTGAAAGGGAAGATTTACAAGATGGTAGTGAGACCAGCTATGTTGTATGGACTGGAGACAGTGGCACTGACAAAAAGACCAGAGACAGAGTTGGAGGTAGCAGAGTTGAAGATGCTGAGGTTTTCATTGGGAGTGACGAGACTGGACAGGATTAAAAATGAGCATATTAGGGGGAGAGCACAGGTAGGACAGTTTGGAGACAATGTGAGAGCGGTGAGACTTAGATGGTTTGGACATGTGCAGAGGAGGGATACAGAGTATATAGGGAAAATAATGCTGAGGATGGAGCTGCCAGATAGGAGTAGAAGAGGAAGTCCAAAGAGGAGGTTCATGGATGTTGTAAGGGAGGATATGAAAGAGGTTGGGGTGACAGAGGAAGCTGCAGAGAACAGGTTGGTATGGAAAAAGATGATCTGCTGTGGCGACCCCTAGAGAGAGCAGCCGAAAGAGGAAGAAGAAGATTAAAAACCTTCCATCGCTCTCTCTACATTTACTTGCCACCAATCACAACACTCTTGCCAGTATATCCAACTAGAGATTTGTATTTTAAACTGGTTTTCTCTAGTGTTATTTTATGGCATACATACCAATTCATTTATTGGTAAATTTGTGTTAAAGTTAGTAGCATTTGTTTCAGCACTTCAAGTCAAAGTGGTTTTATTGTTATTTCAGCCATATACAGTGAGTAGAGTACACAGTGAAACGAAATAACATTCCTTTAGGACCATGGTGCTACATATAACAACATATAGCTGCACGAGATACACATATCTAAATTTAACTAAAAAGAGACCCTAACTACATAAAGTGCACGAATGCAAAGGATGTGCAAACAGTGCAAATACACGCGACAAGACAAAACATACGAGACAGACAGTGCGCCGACTGGTACAATGGTGGTGGTCTTGAAGCATGTCGGAACAATGGCGCTGCTCTGGGAGATGTTGAAGATGTTGGTCAGCACATCTGCTAGCTGGTCTGCACATCCTCTGAGCACTCTACCAGGAATGTTGTCTGGTCCCACAGTCTTTCATGAGTTGACTCTGCATAGAGTTGTCCTCATATCACCTGTGGTGAGACTCAGTACCTGGTCACTGGGAGGAGGGGTGGTCTTCCTCGCTGCCGTGTCGTTCTGTGCCTCGAACCTTGCATAGAAGTTGTTCAGCGCGTCTGGGAGGGAGGCATCACTGTTACAGGCAGGTGTGGTTGTCCTGTTGGCCTGGATGCCCTGCCACATGCACCGTGTGTCACCACTGCTCTGGAAGTGACCGTGGATTCTCTGGGCATGTGCACGCTTTGCCTCTCTGATGCCCCAGAACAGTGTGGCCCTTGCTATTCTCAGGCCCTGCTGGTCACCTACCCTGAAGGCAGAGTCTGGTTCACAGCAGTGCCATGAATTCCCATGATAAATAAAATGGTGTATATCTAATAGTCACGAATTCCACTAGCAGTGAACAGAAACTAGAAACTAAAACAATATTCTTACACCCTTCTGTGTTTATGTAAACACACAATCCTCCTCCGCGTGATTTGCCGCTGAGTGTCTTCGTCTCTGTCGGCTCGGAATGAGAACAGCTCATCCAGCTGAATGGAGCTGCCATGTCTCAGTGAAAATAAAAACACAGCAGTCTCTAGTTTCACGCTGAGTAGTCCTCTACAGTCGGATGTAGTCCAGTTTATTGTCCAGGGAGGGAAAGTTTGATAAGTGGATGAATGGTTGTGCCGGCTGGGTCGGGTTAGCCTTTAGCCTCCCACAGACCCCAGTTTGCCTTGCTGCACTTCCGCTTCCTTGCGCACCACTTCTGATGTCCCCTCCCCCAGCCATCAGGCAACACCAAGGGCTGGAGGCCTGGTTCTCCCAGTAATCTGAGGTTGCGTAGCCTCTCGAGCAGACGAACATCGTTTAAGGTGAGTTTTGTGCAGATCCTGTGTTTTAAAAGTATCTGCTGGTTGTCTACACGGACACTGGTTGAACCAATGTCCATGTGAAGTAAAGACTCGTACTGAAAGTCGAACTAAGATGCTAAATTACACTGTTTCGCTCCCGGAGTGGCCGCTGTGTGACGCTACCGCGCCGCCATCTTGGTGTGTATACAATTTTACATGTTAAAAATATACAGTATGCCTCTACTGTATATACTTTACTAACTCAAATTGTGATTTTTTTTTTTTTCAAAAAGTTTTTTATATGTCATAGAGTGATTTTTCCATGAAGACATTTGAGTGAATTACTGATTTTATTGAGATCCTCACTGTATCTGCGTATATGGTATCATAATTTTAATCTCTTAAAATATTAAAATATTCCTGGGTTATTCTATGACTTCTGAACTGATCACTTTTTTTGCTTTTCAATTTGAAGCCAACTCCTGCTCTGTGTCTTGTCCCCTTCCTCAATGTAGTGATGGTGAAACACTTTTCTGAAACACCATTGAATGAGTGGATGTGAGTGTGTGTACAGCGATGGACTGGTACCCCCACCTAGTGCTCTGTGCCAATTACAGAATAGGTTATTCTACATGGATTGTAAATACTGTTTTGCTTCCAAAGGGATCATACCATTGCAGATTTAATTATTACTGTTTCCATGGAATGGGATTGTGCTAAAACGTGTGGTCTCACCAGATCAGTCCCTTTAATAAAACTGCCACTTTCAATGTTTGAGCTCTCCACATCACTACTTTTTAGATTGTTTTAGATTGACATATTAAGTGTACGAGTTATGTTACAGAATTATGTGTGAATCTGCGTGTGCTTATATGTGTGCGTGCGTGCCCGTGTGTGCACATGCACGTGTGTGTGCGCACGTATGTGTGTGTGTGCATGTGTGTGTGCGCGCACATGTATACACGTGGATGTGTTTGTAGTCTGACCTGCTTTGTACATGGGCTGGTTTAGTGCTCCTGCCTCGTGCCACTTCAGACCAGTTGTATTACCCAGAATTCCTGTGCCATTTTCCTCCCTATGGCTCAAGTTGCCATTCTCCTGTCTGGTCTCTACCCACCCCGGGGGATTTTTATTTTTACCCACTTCTCACACAAACAGCTGTATTGATTCTCCCAGCTCTGTAAAAGTATGTTTCAGCTTCAAGGCCACTTGCTAAAGGCTGTCTTTTAATGTTCTGCTTGTGGTGTTGACAAAAGGGCCTGGTGCATTTGAATGCTGAAACTCAGATTTTGAACTGATCCAATTGATGTTACATTAAAGAATGCATAGATGTTAGCTGATTAGCACAAAAAGGTGGAGACTGGCGCTTACTACTGTGTACATATGGATATTTTGACAGACGCTGCATTTCGTTAGAGACTTCCTTCATGTACAACAGTAATTACCTCATGAGAAGTGAACTAACGTAAGGTCAGAGATCAGCTGCAGCCAGGTTACCTGTAGGTTCTGGTTCGGTCTCTGAGGGCCTGGTCTGGCTTGATTATAGCACTGGAGAGGAAGCGTCTGTGGTGTTGACCATCTATGACTGCAGTTGAGGAGGCCAACAACTTAGAGCGATTCAGGCTCTGCAGGCGACAGAATGGAGGAGCCCATTCTCAGAAATGTGAGGTCTTGTTTCAGCACTTTGCTCATTAAAGAAAGGTCAGGGATGAATTAGAGCAGAGAGCACCCCCCCTCTGCCCCCCCTCACAGTTGGCTCACTTGTCTCATGGCTTCCTTTTCCTCTGTAGGCTCATTATCGCTGTGGAGTTAAGGGTCAGGCATGATGGCCTCCATTCACAGACCAATTACCAACCATTTCATAAAGCTAAAATGTCAATTTAGTGTGGGCCTTTTAGCTGCGTAGCAGAAGGATATTATGATATTTTGCGATTAGCTTTTAGACTCTCAGGGCATTATTGTTACAGTTATATGTTAACAAGAATCTGTGTTCTCTTATTACATTGTGGGCTTCTTTAAATATTTTGTGGATTTTTCAGAAATTCATTCCCCATTTGTACCAATCCCAGGGAAAGATATTGAACAAGGATGAGAAGCATTTTCTTGGGACAGCTGACAATTAATTCCATATGTTTCTGGAGGCCCTGGAGTTTACTTCTGTTATGTTGTCTGCAATGGAGTGAAACATGCCTGTGTTGTTTGTGCCTCAAGTCTGTGGTGCACAACATCACTCAGGGATATCTCACACTGCCATTCTCTGTCAAAGTCACACTGCTGCTTACCTTGCTGCTCATTCTGCCTTTTGCTTGAAAGGTTTTTGAAACCATATTAAATGTTACTGTTACGTTGTGTTTTATAGTGGTAAAATGTGTCCCTGAAGGGTTACTTTGTTGAGAATAAGAAAACTAAAGAGATTTTATTGTCCTGTAGCAAACAATAAAAAGTGGCATGTTTCTGCAACAGATTATGTACAACAATCCCGGTTTATGATTTTGGGTGAAAATTTACTTACAAGATTTTTGGTACCATAATTCTAATTAATGACTGGTTTCTAAATACAAGACTTTTCAACCAAAGAAAACACAAGCATCCGTCTGTACCTGATTTTTAATCCAATTTTTCGCTATAACAGTTCTTGGCTTTTGATACCAAAATTTTGGTATCTGAACTGCTTGCTATACTTAATTCAATGTGATTGTTGTGTAATTGAATGCAGATGGTGATAACGTAGAAAAGATTTAATAATCTTGTAACCTAATCCCACCGTACAGTGGATAAAGGGACAAAACTACAAAAGGAAACAAAAAAAGGCTGCATGAATGGATATCCTAAATAACATAATGAGGCTCAATGCCTTTGTTGTACTTTAAAAATAGCAAGGGCAATGGTGCTCTTTATTAAATGCTTTTTAAAGGATATATAGTAAAATCTTTTAGTGATTTATTTGCATGGGTGTATGTGTGTGTGTGTGTATGTGTGTGTGTGTGTTTCTGACCTCACACACATCTGTGTACCTTTTTCCCAGGACACGGAGATCTTGAACACTGCCATACTAACAGGCAGACGGCTGACGGTGCCAGTGAAGCTGGTCACGGTGGAGCAGGATGGCACAGTGCGGGAGGTGGATGAGCCTGTTGGCTGCAGCTCCACCAATGAGGACGTGGTTAAGGTGGGCACCGTGCTGTGTTGCTCACACACACTCTCTCATAAACAGCATGGAGAATCATTGTCAGGGCCATAAAGTGTCAGTGACTACAGTGCAATTGGCTTTATCAAATTTCAGATGCTGCTTTTATAAAAGTGTGAAAGGGTTCCATTGCACCATGGAAACTATTGATTATGTAGCCAATTGACTTAGAAACCTTCTTAAATGTTTCACTTACAATCATTCTCCATTAGTCTCCTGTTAGACTGCAGTGAAAATTGTTTTTCTTACTTTTAAATATTTGAACTTAATTTTACAGAACAGGGTATTGAATTTAGGTTGTTCAAAGAAAAAGTATCACTGCCTTTTAATGGACTATGTCGGTTATTAACAACAATTTGCATACCCAATTTTAAGACATTTTTGAATGCATAACAGACAACACTTTAAGAAATCAATTAAGTAATAACATAAACCTCACAGTAATGAGGTCATTTTGCTGGGACTAAAACTGGGAAAGAGTTGGTGCAATATGTCTGGGTTACAATCATTTTTACAGAATTTTGGTAATTGGGTGCTGCAAAACTCTTATGTTCCATGGGACTATAATGAGAACTGAAATAGAGTGTATATGGTATGGAATAATAGGTATAAATAGACTGGTTTTTCTTACAATATATGTTTGATTATTGTTCCATGGGCCTTTTAAACAGAATATTAAAGGCAAATCAAAAAAAAAAAAAACCATGCCAGGATGTTCCGCCTTCAGTTATCTGAGACTGCAGTCCAGCATTTCCCCAACATGATTACTGTTGTTTTATCTTTATGATATGTATTTTTGGGGGCGGCACAGTAATGTGGTGGTTAGCACTGTCGCCCTGCACATCCAGGCCTGGGGCTCAATTCCCGCCCTGGGTCTGCGTGCATGGAGTTTGCATGTTCTCTGTGTTTGGTGGGTTCTCTGGTTTCCTCCCAAAGTCCAAAGACATGCAGGTTAGGTTGATTGGTGTCTCCAAGTTGTGTGTGTGTGTGTGTGTGTGTGTGTGTGTGTGTGTATGTGTGTGTGTGCCCGCCCTGCAGTGGGTTGGCACTCCACCCTGGGTGTCCCCTGCCCTGTGTTCTGGGTTGGGCTCCAGGCTTCCCTGTGACCCTCACCAGGTATAAGCAGCATAGAAGGTGAATGAATATTTATTTTTGAAATTGACTGAAATTTCTTTGTTATTTCATATGCTTTTTACCACACAACAACTTTTGGTTACTCAAATCATTGAAAATTTAATCATTGAGGCACAAAAAAAAAGACTTAAAAAGGGTGGACAGTAAGACCCACTGATACATTGTCAGGAGTTTCTCTTTCTTTTTTCTGATCTGAACACCCCTTTAGACAGATAAAGTGAAGATGCTATTTCCTGGAGCCAGGATGGCTTAGTTAAAAGGGCACTTTCAGCAAAACGTGTCTAATTGCATGGAGTACACACTGTGCCTTTATAGAAATTACAGAATTGATGATTTTGCCAGACTTTTAATCCCAGGAGACCTGAACACAATGCTAATGGGTGCATAAACATCCAGGCCATATGTCTCACTGTTGTCTCAAACCTGGCCATGTACTTCAGGACCCTACTGTGGGTGCGGCAACCTTTGCTTTTCATTTATGTCAGAGATTTTGTGTGTAACACATGGTATAGCAGTTTAAATTATCTTTGACTGAACGTCCTGACCTGCAGCTTTTTAGAGGATATCCAGCTACAAGAGTTTGTGTAATGTGTCCTGTTCCGGGATAAACTCTCCCTTACAGTACCATTAACAAAAAGTTATATACTTTACCTAAATTCTTTCACTTTCTCATGGGCACAAGTCAGGAAAAACTTGTGCAGGTACAGTGCACTGCATGCATAGGCATCATAAATTACAAGCATGATCCATTTATATACACGTTACATGTCCCGTCTGATTTGATTTCAGGCTATTTCAAATAGCAATTAACTCAGTTTATAGGAAACAGTGATAATTGAAAGTTCCAGCTAGTAAAACAAAAGGTTTTGGTGCTGCTTTGCACATCACCCAGACTGTGTGTCTCTACCTCTGAGCACGGATATGAGTAACCAGTATTAAGTTGACATGACCCGATGCATAGACACCTAATGGCCAGTGATTTTCTCATTTTAGAGTAGTCTCTGAGCTCATGGCTGCTTTTGGAGCTGTGTGCATGTAATGTGTAACATACAGTGTCTGGCTAAAGTAAAAGTCCCGCACTAGTATCTCACTGGACCGCTTTTAGCTTTGACTACAGCACACATTCTTTATGGCACTGTTTTGACAAGCTTATGCAATGTCTCAACATTTATTTTCATCCACATCTGCATTCATTTCTCACCAATATTTTGTAATGATGACAAGAAAGTTGAACCACTCTCTAAAGTCGTCTCCAGCACAGCCTAAAGACTTCCAAGGGGGTTAAGGTCAGGACCCTGTGGTGGCCAGTTCATGTGTGTAAGGGATTCCTCACGCTCCTTGAACCCCTTTTAGCCTGATGGTTCTTGGCATTGTTGGCCTGGAATATGCCTGTGTCGCCAGGGAAGAAAACCCCACTGATGGGAGTAAATTCAGATACTCAGCTGACTTCATTTTATTTTCACGTAACGTTTCTGAACTTAGACCAGGCCAGTTGAACCAATACCAGCTAGTAACACTGCCTCCAGAGACACATGTGACATTTTTTGGCTAGACAGTATATAGGCAGCTGTACACGGTGAGGACTAGCACAAATGAGGAGAGTTGTGTAATAGCACAAAGTGAGAGAGATTACACGGCAGGTGTACAAGTTCCAGTGACATTCATAGCTGCCCTGCAGTCTTCACACTCTGTATACGTGACTCGTTTAAATGCCAGAATATGTCACGAGTTATGGCCAGTCACTAACTATATGTTAGCTAAAGTCAGCTATGTTTATAAGCATGCTTTGGTTGTAAACATAATAACTGTCAGTTTAAAGGGCGTGTGTATATGCACTGTATAGCTTTTGTTTGTGTGTTTTATTTCT
The DNA here is from genome assembly GCA_025773905.1 of Chitala chitala. Lineage (NCBI taxonomy): Eukaryota > Metazoa > Chordata > Actinopteri > Osteoglossiformes > Notopteridae > Chitala > Chitala chitala. Next base: position 1,221 of record JABJVR010003125.1, on the reverse strand, counting down.
GCAGTAGTTCTGTTTGGCTAAACCTGACTATTAATTGAAAGCAAACAAACAAGTCAGCTGAGGACAGTCCCAGAGCCTGCTATTCACAGTGAGCCATTGGCAATAGAATGACTGGTGATGAAACATGTGTCTGCAACCTTTCCCTTAATAACGTTTCTGCTGATTGAACTCCACGAATGTAGGGAAATATGAAAGAGCATTGCTAGATTATCTTGTGCCTTTGCATTCTGAATAGGCTGTTCCATTGAAAGGTATTGGTGTCACTTAGGGGTATGACAGAGTGATGATGCTGTTCAGGACACTGGACTTGCTATAAGGACATCCCATACTTACTAACGTAGAAGATTAGTTACTCTAGAATTATACTGCTACTTATAGGAAATAAGTAAACTTTTCACTGTTTTTCATTTCTTCTGTATTTACCTGTTTAAACATTTTTACAATAATCATATACAAATTCTGATGAAGTTAAGCTTGATCACATCAGACCCATTGTGTAATGTATACTGATTAGCTAATACTGATACTGAGAGCAGCATCTGTAATGAGCATGGTGCGATTCTACACACACAGTATATTTCTGTAACCTTAAGGGCTTCAGATGGTACTATTAGATGCTTTTTTTCTGCCTTTCTGTGAAACACGGATCCATTAGAATATAGAAAAATTGCTCAAAATATGTGTTGCTATTCTAACTAATAGTATATATGTATTCTGGTTTTTAGTTTAAAAAGAGGCATTTACCAAATTATATAGTTCATTCCAGCCATTGGATATTTGTACATGTACTTTCTCCCTCCAAAACAGTGCTTTGCAGAGATGATCATTTATATTAGTCACTTTTAAAATGTATCAACTGTAATAATGTACATCTTATATGGAAAAGGGGTGACTGAAGGCTTTTATGTTTGCAACATTCTGAAATCAGTAAAAAGTGGATTTGAGCTTCATGTTAAGTCAAACCTTCGATGGCATGTAAATGTATTGTTAAAGAAAAAATAGAATTTTTTACTTTTTTTTGCGATTTTATTTTAGAATGTTTAAATGTAACCCTCTAAGGAGCTAATTTCCTAAAAACTGAAACTAAAAACCTAAATTCCATTGCTATTTATGGTATTTTATTACAAAGCAAAGCAAGGTTTGTTTTATGAGGATTGCATTTGACCTTCCTGTGAAAACATTGTTTGCCCCCAGTAAAACTAGTAGGATTATTGGCACTTG
>JABJVR010003124.1:15000-16374 GCA_025773905.1 Chitala chitala | reverse complement strand
TACTAGACCAAACTAAATGAATCAGATACATTTTAATGATGTCTGCTGTACAGGCCGAAATAGTAATATGGGTATTGTAGGATATGAAAATTTACGTGATTAAAAAAATAATAATAATAATGCCTTCTGTCACTTTTTCAGTTCACTTCTCAAAACAGTATAATTCAAGAAAATATATCTTCAAGGAGAGTACACATTTTTTCTGTAAGGTAGACTGTCTTATATTTTGTAAAAATACTTTGGAGAACAGGGTAGGTTAGAAGAGCCAGACGTGTTTGCTTAATGCATGTCACCTCACACATGCTGACCTTACTGATATGTGCACTAAACTGCATCTGTGTGCCGTTCTGTTTAGGGGCACATGGTAGAGGGCAAGCCGTCTGTTCACATGCAATCCTGCCATCTCAAAACCAGAGCCCTGGCAGTCACGTTGTCTTGGGCATCAGAAAGCTCAATGAGTTTACAGAAGACAGCCAGCAGAAAGACAAAGAGCATAAGCAGGAACGTGGCAGGGCACTTCTGCCCTGTTGTGGTTAATAATGTGTCAGTGCAGCTGGCTCTAACATGTTAACCGCGTTAATCTGGAATAGCATTTAAAGAAGCTTTAAGGTCACAGGTTGCTGCCTTGGTTGCCGAGGGAGGAAGCCGCCCACACCGGTGAAACGATCTGTGATGTTTGTGGGGGGGTGGGTGGGAGGGAGTGAAACAGAATTGAACAAACTTTCTCACAACATGACATGCGACACCAGCAAAGGAGGCGCCACCCTTTGGTTGCTCATCCAAAAGTGACACACTCTCTTTTACCGTCCATTTGAAAATGAGGTGTTGGCGTGCCTCTGTGTACGGTTTAGACGATAGGTGCATAATCACTGACAAATACTGTAGTTTGTACGCAGATTGTGACGTTTATACTAGCCTACATCTGAATGAAAAGTGTGTTTATTTTTACCATTCTGCCTTGCTGCCAGTTTCTAGTAAACGAATGAAAAATGGTCGGCTTAGCTTGGAGAACTGTTTGAACTTTGAGCTGTGTTCCACACTCACTGCATGTATCCTTGATAGCACTCAGGATGAGACTGTTCTCATTTATAGGCCAATAGTAAAATCCTTATTGATCCATATTTGAGTTTGAAAAACCATTAACAGGTGGCCTGAAGCCATATCTTGCATTGAGATATGTGTTAAAGATTTTTAAAATTCCCAACACTAATTTTTTTTTTTATTTTTTTTAATTGGGTTTTTTTTAAAAAAAAAAAAAAAAAAAAAAAAAAAAAAAACATGCAAATATAAAAAACATTTAAAGGTGCAAAAAAGTAATTTCCACCATTGTTCTCTGTTCTTCTTTTTTTTTTTTTTTTTTATATAGCCTTTGAA
>JABJVR010003124.1:0-10000 GCA_025773905.1 Chitala chitala | reverse complement strand
GGTAAACTTTGCTATGCAAACAGATGGTAACAAAAAGTGATGTAAAATACTAGCACATGCTTCCAACATGGCCGTTTAGGAGTGTGTGGAAAGGCCAGTTTATTCTAAAGAATTCTACACAATTTTTATGATAAATTTTAAATGTAACCAACAAACTGCAGATTTTTTTTTCCTACAGATTCTGAATTGTATAACTTTGTGCTTGTTTGTGAACATCGTGGCAGATGGCACACGAGGACGCCACACTGAAGGTCTTTGAGCCGTGTTCCCAGAGTAACAGAAACAGTGACATGCTTTCATGACCACAGTAACCATTTTTGCCACCAAAGAGTGAATAAACACATTTTACACACTCGGACGAGTACAGGCTTCAGGACTGTTGTTGACATTCTGTCATTAAAAAAAAAAAAAAGAATGAATGTCGTTCCTAAACATCAGGTGTTTTGTAAATTAAAAGGGAAATACACACTTAGCTGATGTTTACACAGCCTTGTATTTTTATGTACATTTTGTATTTTATATTTTGTAATTTCAAGAATGCAGTGTGCTTTTTGGAGCCCCTCAAAGGGAACCCATTGCATATTAGGCATTAGTGCATCAATAAAAAAGGGTATGTAATACAATACTTTTTGTCAGACTTTGTGTCACTCTTCCTTACTGTAGGTTAAGGATATGCATGGGCTGTGTGCCATGACTGACCCCATCATTGTACTCTTTAATAAGCAGGGCCTCTTTGTGAATGCTCTTTCTGAGCAGGGTGTTGGACTGGAGCCCATGTGCATGGTGGATGACCTGAGTCTCAACGGTGACTTTGAGCCCCCAGGCTGACAAAAACCCATTAATCCAGCTGTACCTCTCTTCTTACATGCACAGATGAGAAAAATCAGTACCTGTGTAATATGCTGTTGGTCTTCCACATGCTGCAAAAACAGCTCTGACCAATCAAGGCATGGACTCTATAGACCTCTAAAGGTGTCCTGTGGTATCTGGCCCCAAGACATTAACAAACTGAAGTCCACATAAATGACTGGACTCAAGGTTTTCCTGCAGAACATCGTCCAGAGCGTCACATGTGATCCACCAGTGTATCCTGGTGTCATCCCTTCGCCATGTAAACGGCACAAGTGCTCCTGGCCATCCACATGATGTAAAAGAAAACGACTCATTGGGCCAAGCTCAAGTTCCAGTGCTCACATATCCATAATAAGCTGTTTCCATGGTGAACAGGGTTCCGCATGGGCACTTCGATCAGTCTGTGGTTACTTTGTGTTGTGACGCGTTCCTTCTGTAACCATCATTAAAATTTTCTACAACTTGTGCCACAGTAGCCCGTCTGTCAGATGGGACCAGACAGGTTTGTCTATCTTCCCCTCACGCAGCGATGAGCCTTGGGCGCCTAACACCCCATTAATGGTTTGCAGTTTATCCCTCCTTAGACCACTGTCAGTAGATACTAACCACTGCTGACCAGGAGCACCCCACAATCCTTGCAGTTTCACAGTCTCCTAGCTGTAACACTTTGGCCCTTGTCACCTGCCCATTTCTCTTAAATCCATTATGAGAACCACCTGTTAACATTGATTTAAAATACCCCACCCCTTCACGTGTACTTTTATGAGATAATGATATTCACCTGTGAGTGGACATGTTTTGGCTTATAGGTGTATATATGTAGACATTAGATCCTTAAATGTATTATCACAAAACCAAGTAGTAAATACACAACCAGTAAAACAGAATAAATAATATTTCTGCATGGTATTTATGCCACAGATTTGTCTTATTTGTAAGTGTCAAGTTTTCCTCCATAGCTGATAAGTTGTGTGACAGAATGCTCTGCACAAGGCTTACAGGCTGGAGCTGAAGAGCCTGTTGAGTCAGCAGTTCCGTTTCTGCTCTTATTCTCCATGTCCTTGGCAGGATTGGACGTATGAAGTCTCCATGTAACGTCTTCAAAGCCCTTCGAAAACATCACTGAAGCACAGGCTGGCAACGGTTCTGTTTGTGCTTCAGTGATCAACAATGCACCAGTGTCAGCAGATCCACTGCAACCAGAAAGTCTCTTACATGTTTTTACCTCCATCTGCAGGTACATTTTACCACTGCCTCCTTTCCTTTCAGACAGTGTTTCAGAAGAGCTTAAAGAGTTCAGAGAAGGTGTTCTTCATCGTATCGGGCTGCACACTAAGGTTCAATGCTGGCTGAAAGGGATATGGCTGTGGTGGAGCACCCGACAGGTTGCCTTGGAAGACTCCAGCACTGGATATTGCCTTATGTCATTTTTCTGGACATCGTAAAAATAAAAGTATATAAAATATAATCTTACATAGTTATGGGTTATAAAAACTTATAAAGTTCTAAAAACTATGACTGTTTTAGCTTGTATTTTTTAAAATTGGCGTCTTTTTTTTTTTTTACCATTTTCATTTAACCAGCTGTTTACAGTACATAGTAGATGAAATATCCGTCAACTTCATTCAATATCACAACATACACCATTCAAAACAACGAGTCAGTCACGCTTTAAATCAGAAACATAAAGTAAGCGGACATGAAAGTAATTACAAATCATAAATAAAATTCACAAAACTGATGAAAAACTATCCAAAGACAAATTGTTTCCCAGGTCAGGACCTATCGCTTCGGTCTCTGTAAAATATGCTTGTTCCTTTTTTTTGTCCTGGCTTTTTTATTATTTAAAATGAATTGAAGTTAAATTACTGCGCTTTGTACAGTTTTCTGAGGGCGATGTGGACAATTGCTCCATCTGCTGGTCTTTTGATAGAATTATTTATATAACATTTAAAGCTCGAACTATTTATACTACTTTGTGCACCTTTTCCCTTAAAAGCTTTCCATTTCGGTTATTCAGTATTGTTAATTGTTAAACAAAACAAGATCATCTATGTAAGGAGATATAGTCCCTGTCGTACCATATATGAAAATATCAGACAACTCAACATTTCATATTGAACACAATGTTGTATGTGAAGAGGTCCAGGCACGCTCCAGTTCTACAGTTCTTACATTTTTCCGGGTTATTTTCAGCGTCCAATAACATGCCACTGAACAAGAAGAAAAAAAAAAAGTCAGCAAATGTGTGACTTTTACCCACAGACTGCATTTGCTAGATCAAATGTGATTTTATCTGTTTGCATTGTAACAAAAGAGTGTATCCCTACAAAACCAAACGTACATCATTTTGAGCGTGGAGCACACGTCATCCCTAGAAAGGATCCCATGTTCAGGGAATGAAGCCCCAGTTCAAAAGTGGCACGTTTCCCCCAGGGTGCTCGCTTTTTCAAACAAATTCCTTATCAGCTGTTTACATTTTCCGAGACCCATCTGTAGTTTTCTCTTTGTCTGCTAAGCAAGAACAGACATTGTTGACACGCTCTTTGCAATTACTTTCTTATTCAAATAATTAAACAAATGCAGAATAATTACATCATTTATTTTCCTACTGCGTGTCCATGCTGGGAATATGGGTAGCCTGCTGAAGCACCTCAGGGGCATAAGGATGGTTACACACGGATGAAGTGGCAGCTAAACATGCAAAAGGACGATTCAGTGTGGAACACAGAAGGAAACAAGTTCCATTCAGTTTATTTTTATACTGCGCTTTTCGCAAAAGGTGCCCCAAGCAACTTTACCAGAATAAGTACTATGTAAAGCAACACACAGGAAAGGTTTAAGCCAAACCAATATGTAGAGTATGTGATCATTCAGTTTTTGTGTAATCCCCCACCTTGTAGTAACGTATATACAATGTTAAAATATGCAACATTTTGTTCATAAATTATAAGCCACTGACATCGCAACATCTTAAAAGCATGGTAATTAACTGCAGGTAAAACTGCAAACCTGTTGTAGTGTGAAGAATATGCACAAGTGGTAGTTATTGCGGATACCCGTCACACCCACTGTGGGTTATTACGCGTGTGTGCTCCTACCTGGTAATATTAAATCAATACAGCTCGGAAAAAAATAGTCCAACGCATTTTCTATTTTCCCCACAGCTTCATTAGTCCCCCCATTTAGACTGCATTATAGGACACGCCATAAACACTGACATATTGCTAGTTAATATAATGCAACCTTCTTCTCCCTTAATTTCTTAGCCATTTACCGTTTATTTTAATCTGGTGCTTTGCAATAAACGTGCAAACGTGGGTGGGGAAAAAACCTACAACTTCGGTTCTGGTGTCACACACAAACCGATGAAAAATATTACATAGGAGCTAGTTTAGCAAAGTAACTGGATTCTGGGGTAAAACGTGCTCTTATGTAGATGGGGTTACTCGGGAAATGTAATTTGGCAGTACAACATCTTTAACATCTTACATACCAGCGATCCTCAAAGGGCTGTCTGACGGGGCTGCCTCCAGAAGGACGGTAAAAAGCGCTGAGAGGAAACGTTGGTAATGCGGTGTTCAAGAGGTTTTTGGGGACTCTTTTGAGGTGTTTAATTAGGAAAGCTGCAGATCAAATCGCTAAATTATTTTGATTACATTATCAGTGCCCACTCAGTGTGCAGAAACAAAATGTGTAACAGAGTGGGACTAGAGAGGAATTTCAGAAACAAATATAGGTCGTCTGAATTTTAATATGCAAATATATTTGTGTGTACCTGATGAAATACACTCCACGTGTCGTTTATCAGCCTGTGCCTGGACAAAAGGCAAACAAAGCTACATGCGTTACCAAACGTTCTCCCCAGAATACTCTGCTCAAGACCCTGAACCATTACAAAGTGTCCGTGTTTAAGTACGCGATTCATTCCAACATCAGTTTTTTCCCTTTTGTGATTTTTGTCATCCATAAATCAAGACAACAGGCATAGCTCTCCTTTTATTGTTTGCAGTACATAAATTCTAAATTCTTACAAGTTTTTAACTTGCTTTATAAAAAGAAAGTACACATTTTGTTCTCATGGTATTGCACTCAAAGGCAACAAAGCAAACTAGTCAAAACTTTATCACATAAAAAACAAAGTACATCTTATAACACGAATATACACAGGAGGTGGTGTACAGCATGCAGGAAACAGAACAGGTACTGGAAAACAAGCATTTAGGGAGAAAGTTCACCTGTGAATAGTGTTAAGGCATTAAAACACAGCCAGCCCGCTCAGTCTGCATTTCTTTCCTCTTGTATAAAATTGAGGGTTTAAACCATGCAAAACAGTACATTGTATGAGGTACACTTAGGAATTTCTTTTTCCATTAGGAATATGGGGGGGGGGGCAGTCTTGAACATTATACATTTTGGGATGGGATATCCCAAAGGTGGGGGGGGAGCCACTCACAGCATAGTAGCAGTCTGGTATACTTTACCTTATTTTTTTTTTTCCCCAGTGTAAACGACCTAAACTAAAACTAGTTGCCTCCACTGGCTTTCCTGTATTCTTCAGTTGAATGCTCTAGTTGGAGAAATGGCTCAAAATCCTGCCCGTTCCATGCCAACAGGTAGCTACAGCACACATTTTAAATAATCATTGGACGCAACTACAAATTTGTATTTCTCTCCAAGAAACAAACTCACATTTATTACACAACCAAAGACTTGGAGGACACATGCTACTCAGAAAAGTATACCACACTGCCTGCGGGTTCAGCTGTGCTGGCTGACAAACACTACAGTTTTGCGCCCCTGACTAGCACGCACAAACTTATTTACATTTAAAGACACCGAGGAAGATATTAAGGAATATGTACACATGCAGGTTTGCCCTCGTCTCTCCCAAGGTGTGAGGAGTTACGGCGGGCAGAGTCCGTCGCTGGCCGAAGTCAGTCACAGCACGCCAGGCGCACTGGGTGGCCGGAGAGAGGGTTGTTGGCACGCTCGGCCACGGCACGCCTAGCCGCCTCCTCGCTGGGGAAGGTGACCAGCGCCTCGCCGCTGCGCTGCCCATTCAGGTTGTATAGCACTAGGACGGAGTCCGGCTGGAGCTGTGGGCACAAGCAAGGCGTGTGCCAGTTAGCCCCACCCCCCACCATCACCATGGCTACGCCAGACAGGGAAGGGCCTACACAGCTGCACGTCAACTCACGGGGGGGGGGGCACTGGAGGTGTATTTAGCAAATCATTAAAAGTGGGCAAAAGGAAAATCTAACAGGTACACTGGAGTTTCATGGTACTGAAGCTATTTTCAGTAGGACACAAGAACAATTCCACCACCTTCACTCTGCCATACAAGCACTGCCAAGAGACAGAGCGGCGATTTCCACTGGCACGTTACGTGATAATGACATATCACTGTTTCCTGTATGCAGCATCCCCATCTCCATAGGCGGACTGGTAATCAGGACACTCTGAAATGCCAGAGCAGCCAGCTGACCTTGTGTGCAGACATCAGACCTACTAAGCTAGGTGGCACGTGCCCGTGACGCTGGGCTGCTCTGAGTCAAGGCTGCTCCAGGGCTGTTTTAAAGTCCCAGTCCATCCATGCCCATCTCTGCTAATTGAGCAAGTTGTTCTATGAGACCTTTTCACTTATGACTGACCTTGCCAAGTTGTGTATGCTCTATTTTCTCCTCAGATCAAACAGCTAATCTAGCAGGCTTTACTAGCGTAAAATACAGCATACTGACATGCTGTCACTGACCGCTACCCCCCCATGCCAGACTGAGTTCTGTGGAGGGCTGAGTCTGGCATGCTTTGGTCTTGCTCCAGAACAAGGTACACCTGACACGGTACAGTGTAGGTCAGGTGAAAGTGAAGAGGAGACCCCAGCACGGGACAGGAGAGATGTGCCAGTGGAAATGTGCCATAGATAACCAAGGTAGGGTTAGAAAACTTTACACCCAACAAGCAGTTGATTAAGCAATTTATTTTACACAAGTCTGAAATGAGAAACATTAGCAGATGAGCAGTAATTTTTCTACATGCTACAGAAACCACATACATTTTAGGTTTAAGAAGCTAACAAAAGTGGAAATAATGACTGAATGACAGGTAGATGGATAGAGAAAATTGTTATGGAACATCTTATAATCGTGTGTCATCCTTCTGAATGACCACATTGCTCTTTGTTCCTAATTTTTTTGTAACACCAATCAGCCAACCAAAATACTGGAAACTGGGGCTTTGACAAGGAGCCGTCTGAAGTGATAACGTTATCGCATGATAATGCACAAAAATGACATTCGCAATTCCAGATGGATTCCTGAATTCTGGGAAGGGTTTGGAATTACGAACATCACGACATACCAGACAGCACAGAACAAAAGCATTATCTAGGCTCATGCACAAAGCTGTTAGGGCATAGCTTGAAACACAAAGATCCCAGCTACTCCCAGCAGGCAAAGTTGTGGACACTTAATGATTCGGATGCAGAGGCGATCGAGATTTTAGCCCCACCCACAAGCCAGGAAGGCCATGCAGGGTCTTACCTTAGGGGGCGTGGAAGGAATGGTTACAGACATAGCCACTCTTTATGCTGGGCCAGGGCCCGTGGCTGATCACTCAGCTGCAACACTGGGCTGTAGTCATCAGGAGCATACTATAGTACAACGAGGATAGTCAGGCAACAGGTCCACACACACACACACACACACACACACACACACACACACACACACACCTCACATTAAAGCCCACCCTACACGCTATTATACATGCCTCACCCTAACCCAAACTATACCCCAGTAACACACATGGTGCGTCTTCACCTTTTGTTGTGTGTGTGCGTGCGTTTGTGTGTACGCACCCACACAACCCCTTCAGCAAACAACCGACACAGCAAGCTCACTGGAAGCACACTACGCCGATCAGCACCCCAGTGGTGAGGTATTTCTAACGAAGCGCATCAAGCGAAGACGCTCTGGGACGTTGCCATTACCAAAAAAAAAAAAAAAAAAAAAAAAAGTTAAGTGCTGCACCCACAAGGGAGACCACCGTGTACCGAGTGTGCCCCGCTTTAAAACACTTCTAGAAGTTCAGTTAACAGAACAAGAACAAAAAGAACAGAAAGATCCTACACCAATCATGACAAAAAAAAAAAAAAAAAAAAAAAAAACGGAGAACACCAAGCAAAAATAATACCCCCAATAACCCCTGGAAGCAAATAAATAAGAAAAACAAAACAATAAAGAAACCACCTACGTGTCAGCCAGTTACAGGGTTGGGGGGATGGGGAAAGGCAAGTCAGGTTGAGGAATAACACAAAGCGACTAGTTCAACCTGTACACCACATCAAGTTCAGTCATTGCCTTGCAAGAATGAAATAAACTTATTAAACCTTTAAATTTATCCTTTTACACAGTAAATGGATTCAATGCAGCTGCCTAAATCCGCATCCTTCCACTGGAAACATAGAACTCCAGAACCTGGGGCTAAGGCCTGTGTACTAATATATAGCAAATTACAGAACATTACTCATTTGTGAGGGCCCAGTGGGGAGACGTGAGCATCTGAGTACCAGAATACTGATGAAATGTCAAATTCCTAATGCAAACAACACAGCTGAGCCCTGCATTCTTCACTTTGTCATCTTTAAATGACAGCAGTCATTGTAAGGATTGAATGCAGTCTACCATGAAAAAAGATTACAGAATACAACCTCATGGCAGAGAGGCTGATCAAGAGAAGAAACTATGTGGTTAAGTGGGAGGAGCCCTACATTAAACGATGTAAAAAGGTGCAATGGTCACTTGTTTATAGTTATTCTTCATGTGTTTTTGGTCATCTTACCACACCTACTGCTGGCCTGTTTTTTTTGTGTGTGCGCCTTGTCTAACTGTACACCAGAGCTGCACTCCTGCCTCAAAGCGTTCAGATCAAACAGACAACACCACACCCAGGGTACCATGTCTGAACACGCTGCCATTAGCTCTGGTGCTACCACAGAACTTTGCAAGACAAGAGGAGAGGAATGTTCACCTGGTAGCCCTGGAAGAAGCTGAGGATCTCCTTCACACCCGTGTTGTACGGAAGTCCCTGCATCCTGACCAGCGCCCCGCTCGGCTGAGGCAGGATGGGGGCCGGGGCCGGGGGTGCCACAGCTGCCGCAAAGGCCCCGGGAGGGGCTGCCGCAAAGTAGCTGACTGCGGAGGGGGAGACTGGCGGGCTGGAGAGGAACCACACACACGCACGCTCACGTCAGCTCCACCGACCTGGGTCACCAGAGGCACATTCCGACCTGCATGGAGCACTAAGGAGGGATTTCCTCTTGTCATTCGGATCAAGTTCCTCATTGGAACGTGAGCTGCCGCCTCTGTAACTCACACGGCGATGAGCCTTCAAGAATCAATTGTATGGCTCATCAAAGAGCTCTCTTTTCCCGGCCAGGCCCAGGCGGACGTCTCGCTAGCCCCGAAATGCCACCACACCCTCCCATTCCGTTAGCAGGTGATACGCAACCCATCAGGAGGGCCCTTGCGGGTGGCTAGGTTTCTCTGGGGCCAACAAGGCCAGGGGACTTACCTGGGGTAGTAAGCTGTGTAGTTCATGTTCATATAGAGCTGAGCAGGAGGCTGCGGTGGGTAGTAGGCCAGGGTTGGAGCACTGGAAGGTGCTGGTGGCTGGGGGGCTCGTGGCGTGGCCAGCAGCGGTGACTGGTACAGGGCAGCCTCAGCAGGCAGCAAGGCAGTGGGCGCCGGGAAAGCGGCATAGGCTGGGGGGGACAGGCCTGAGGATTACACAGGAACAGAAAACGTCAGTGTATTTTCAAGGGCAAAAAAACAACAACATGACTTTGGAGGTTTGAAAACTGCAGCTTCCCATCACAGACTTTTGCAGCAGAGAACTGATACGTTACTGTTTTAACGAGCAGTGTCAAAACTTCAGCTGTGTTGTCGTAATGTCCAAAGACAAAGTCAGCTGGTCACTTCAAACAAGCCTCTACATGCATCTGACCTTGAAAGGTACACGCGTCATTAACCTGTAAACTTAACTTCAAAGGGGGGAGGAAAAAAAAAAAAAAAAAAAAAACACAAACAAGAATCTGGGGGGGGAGGGGGTCTTAAAACTATTTACAAAAAAACATCAGGTGTGTGAG
>JABJVR010003123.1:0-16376 GCA_025773905.1 Chitala chitala | reverse complement strand
TCAGTTAAATGTAAAAATTACACTTAAGGCCAAAGAGGCTCAAGGCTACCTGTCCTCAACATTTCATATTGGTGTAGCCTGGGGGGGGGGGGGTTGTTCCCGAGGCCATCACCATACCTGTGCGCCCCATTAATTCCAGGTAGGGAAACATTTCAGCACATGCACAATGAAAAGTGATTAGAGTGGCACAGGAAGAGGAAGATGAGGATGATAAGCCTCTTAAAGTATGACCCATATGCATTTTTCTTTCACTAAAACTCAACCCAAATGCTGTGAGGTCGTAAGGACTTGTGAAGTATTCTGAGCTTGGAGACAGAGAGACGGAAAAGCCTTGCTTTTCCAGTCCAATAATTAAAACAGAGGTCTAAGGGAAAAGTCTAAGTAACCCCTTCTGCAAGTGCGTGCTTTGTGTCAGTGTTATATGGAACCCAACTGGAGAATGTTGAAGAAGTTGCATTAAGATGTAGCGTGGTATATCAGGAACACCGTAAGCGCGCTGCCCTACGCTTTACTGCACGCTGAACGGGTTGGTGCGCTTAAGGCCCCATTGCCCAGTACGAGCGTGTCCAAGTGAGAATGCTAGCAGGGTTCGAAGTGGGGACTGTGTGCCCAAGGGGTCCGTCATCCCCCATACCTCACACTGTACAGAACAAGGCCAGCAAACTGGGTCACTTCAAGCCCTGGCAACCCCATGGGTCTGTCCAGAATAAACACTTGGCACCTTTCAACAGGGACACGTTCAAAATGGGACATATTGGAGAGGAAATAAGAATGTTCACAAAGAGCCTCAAAGTTAAAATGGTCTTTGTGTGGGTGGTGGGGTTTACAGGTATAGTACAGCTCTCTGCCCTCCCCCTTGTAAGTAACAGAAGAGGATGGGGGGGAAGCAGAAGAAGAAACTGCAGTCTGACTGGACATTTCCATGGTACGGAGGACACACTATACACACCTGGCCTTTGCCTTCAGCATCTTCGTTGAAACGCTTCACCCTCCAGGGTAACTGTGGACACCAGTTCTCCACCTAAAAAAATGGGAGCAGAATGTGAGAGACCATGGTACTGGGAAATGTAGTCCTTTAGCATTTTTAGTACCAGCAGTTGCCTAGACAGGGAACCCAGGGGACAAACACCACCAGTCACTATCGCTCTTTATCCTAGCCCAATTCCAACCTCTTCCTAAGTCCCAGGTCCAGCTCATCAACCACACAGGATGTCGCAGATTAAAACCCAACATCGTCTCTATCTGGGCCCAGACAACCCATGTAGAGCAGTGAACGTGAATCAGCCCCTGACACAGCAGCAGCTGTCAAACAGCAGGGGAGATCAATACAGATTTTCTGCCTGGTTATGGGACAATTTAAGAGCTCGCTCCAAGAGTTTTAAAAGCTTTCACGCAGGACGCTAATTACAGGAAGGAGTGCCTCTGGTTCTCCGACCTCACGCTTTTCCAAGGTTAATGGCATGTCGACCAAATTCTAATTTTGTACAGGGTTGGCAAGGAGACAGAAGGAAATGAGGAGAGAGCATAGAATGGAAATGCAGGTGTATCGCCATGGAAACTACACAGGGCACGTCATATCAACGTACTTAACAATGGCTAGGGTTGCACATATACAGGTCCTAAGCCCTCTCATTAGCTGTGGGTACATGGACATTTTTTCTTCAATCAGATTGGAAGCATTAATCAGAATGATTTCAGTTTAACTGTTTACATGGATGCTAATCCAATAAAATGTACGTTTACATCCTCAGAACATTAAATCAGATTATTTTTTAATTTAAATTTTTGTGGCGTGCACAAAGTGGTTCCACCAGCTTTCATGTATGTGCCGGAAATACTCTGCCAAACACACACCATTCAATCATTTTAAAATTCTTTTAAAGTTTCCAACAAATAAAGTAGTATCCACTGCAGACCAGTTATCATTTGATGCCACCCAATGTTAACCCCACCTGGGACAAGCATACGCAGAAAGAACATATTTATTCCAACAAAGGTAAACGATGGGACCGAGTGTTAATGACGTATAATCCCGAATACAACCCATACTTAAAAAAATAAACTGCTTGTGAAATTTGTATGAGAGTCTTATTCAAGCTTGTCATGTTGTGGTGACATAATAATAACAATACATAGTTCCAGCTACGCGTGGATTTGGGTGCAGCGTTTCCGGGTCACCTGACTTGGCAACGGCCGCAATCTCACACGTGGCGAGCCGCCACATTTACACTCGAGTTCTCACTGAAGAAGCATCTGTGTCATCACTAAGTGATGAATTCAAAAAAGCGTTTGTGGTCATTTACTGTGAGTGAGAAACTGAAAGTTGAGAGTAAATCTGAAATTTTCTGAAATCGCGATTGTTATTACTTTGACTTGGGAAAGTGTTTGAAATGAGCTATTTTGAAGCACGTTTGTAGAAAGTTTGTAAAAGTGCGTAGTAATCATGTGATTTTTTTTTTTGTCCTTAAAAATACAGAGTGTGGGTCTTATTTGGTGGCATGTGATATTCGGGATTATACAGTATTTTCCAAATGATCTGTTTACTAAAGTGCTACATCACCCTTCTTATTTGTATTGAAATTTTATTCAGATTGGGCAGAATTGGTCTAGTTTGTTCTGACTGAGGTGGTCACATGATGCATTTTTATTCTGAATGAGCCATTATTCTGATTAAAAGTGGAATATCAGGCTCCATGTAAATGCAGCCATTGATACCAACATACTGAGAAAGGAGCATTCAACAAAAGACAAAAATATCCTTATGTTCTTTTCTGGAGCACCATTTCACAGCCCACAGTTTAAGGTATTCATAACATTTCCCTAAATGACAGCACTTAATTACCGGTAATCCTTACCTGCAATAAAGATAATGTAAGGTGCACAAAGACAGCACTGTATTTTATCATTTTTACATAAAACTGATGGCTACATACACGCAGTTTCCCTTTCAGACTGGGAGACTGTGCATTAACGAAGGAAAAAAATTAAAGAAATTAGCTTGAACTACCATTTTAAAACCTTTTTTAGGGCACCATTAACGATGCATTTGATAACCAAACAGTAAACATTAGGAAAAAAGCAGACATTTTTACAAACATTGCCACGATTGGTATTAAGGAGATTAAAATTACAACCAAAAAGTACTTGAGAGTTAATTGCTTAAACGCCACCTATATCCAACTTGTGATGCTAAAAGATAACCCTTAAGACTGGTGTGTAATTAACCTGTAAAGCAATTCAGTGCGCAGTGTTTGGATGGAACCCCGTCCAAGGAAACCAACTGACCTCGCTGAGATAGATGAAGGAGGAACATGTAGAGCCATCCACACCATAGCTGCTGTAGCAAGAGTCTGACCGCCACATGTCCTTCATCCACTGAGGAAGAGGGGTGAGGAAATAAAAATCGGGTCTCAATCATAGCAGTGGCAAAGCAACCAATAATACATTAATTTCAAATAAAAGCTAACAAAGGCAGACCAGGTCCAAAACCCAAGCTCTATCTGTGGGCCGTTAAATGACAAAAGCACTATAACACCAGGTATTACCTTTGCTTTTGAGCTAGACTTTACAGGAGGAGCTCACAAAAGCCTTTTCAGGAGTACAATTAGATTTTCAGAAAGTTCTGTACTGACAGCATCAGAACAGAGAGAGATCTTAGCAGCCGACTAAGGGAAAGAAATGGGGTTGAACAAATTCACTAGAATTTAATGGAAAACCCATCAATGTAATAAAGACATTGGGGGCTGAGTTTTCACATGAACAAAATAAAATCACGACAAAAAACGTTTCCTTAGTTGGAGACTTTCTATACAATTATTTTAACTTTCCATTCGTGTAGCATTTCCATCTACTTTTTGTGTTCTAATGGATTTTAGGACCAAGGGGTTCACTTAAAGATTATAACCTTGAACATTGGAAAAACCTATGAAACTATAGCTAAATCCACAATTTCAAAAACAGACACTACAATAAAACCCGTTAGTCTTATACTGGCAAAAACGCCACCAATTAAAATTATCAGTCAAAAAAAAAAAAAAAAACCTCAGTGCAACGCAAACCCGTAATGAGAGACTTAAGTTCTTTCTACATAAGGAAAAAGAGAAAACCTGACACACAATTTTATTTAAATGAAATTCTTAACAGTAAGTGGTGACAGCTCACTGCTCTTTATCTTCACAGTGGAGCTACAAATATGACATTTTCTGTCCCTTGATATGTTATCAATGAAGACTTGCAAGATGTGTTCCAGAGAGCAAATGAGAAGAAACTGCGGTGGGGGGGGGGGGTGCTTCGTACCTTCATCTTGCCTTCACAGTGGGGGAAACCATCCAGGGGCGGCAGGTCACACTTCTCCTGGACCCCATTCAGGAGATCTGAGGAGGGAATTGCCAACATGGTAGACCCAACTAGGCACATTAGTGGTAGGGGAACAGAACTGCAAACCGTCCTTGCTTGGGTAGTTGACTGGGTATTAACAGTAGCAGAAGATGAACATGACTGCAAACAATGCACACCAAATAAGGTCACCTTCAGGAGAACTTTCACAGATGGAAGGTCCAATGATTGTCTGAAAACAGAGTTACAAATTCCTTCCACATGAGCAGTGCTCCAAACTGATGACGGGCCTGGTGAAATCATTTTAATGAGGACAGGTTTGGTTACGACTCATTTTTTGGCCACAGGAAGTATGCGCGTACCCCTGGCGTTCTTGAGCTAGGGCACGTCGAATCACAGACAGAAAGTCCGCCAAAACCAGGGAGAGGACAACCTTTCCAGCTGACGCCATCTATTCCACAGAACTACGACAAGCTCAGAAGCAGACTAAGCGAGCGTGGTGAAGCCAGAGTGTAGAACACATGCCAAAACACTTGAGATAAACATAAAAGCATCGAATTTTGAATTATAGCTTCTTAATATGAAAACAGTTCAGGAAAACACTCTATATTCTAAATGGTGCAGTGTTGGCTTTGCAGCAAGCAACGTGCCTGTCACAAGACAGGAAAGACAGACAACAGAAATGTACCTACACCAAGGCCTTTGTATTCAGCTTTGCCAACGGTGTTAGCTAAAGGAGTGACCTGCATGGCAGCGATGGACTTATTCCGCTCGAAATCTCCCTGACATCGGCTCCCTCTGAGCGTACTGGGCACGTCTGCCGTGCTGAACATCGCCTTGAGCCATTCATACGTGTCCTCCTCTAAGCAGGGCACTTGGGCTGATATCACCCCTGGGGTTAGTTTCCTCAAACTGAGCTGCTTTCTTACCTTCAATTCAGTTTGTTTACACTTCATCATTGGGGACGTTAAATGACTCAACTTACAGCGAAAAATAAATAAATCATATTGTGACTGCATGGCGATTTAGAGGTGGTAAATTAATTGTAATTTAAACTCCGCAAAGTTTAATCCAACCTTGAAACAAGCCCCACTCGCAGAGTAATCACAACTAAAAAAAATTAAAATAAGGTTTTGCCATTCTCCATGAAGCCCCTGAGGAATTTCAGCTAAGACAAAGAAAAATTGACTCACAAATTCAATCAACTTTCAAACGTGCAGGCAAAGACAGATTGGCAGCCCACATGTTAGGAACTGTTCTAAGGAGCACTGAATTGAAGCAAACAGGAGAAAAAGACCAGCAGTGGCATGCAAAGTAGATTAACAAAAGATGAAGATAGTGGGTGGGGGGGGGGTATCTCTCAGAAGATGCTGCATCATATGAGGGTGGGGCGACGTTGCCGTGACCCGGCAGCGCCTTCTCTCATCTAATCAACTGCGGAAACGTAGTCATCGGCAGGAGCAAGAGGGCCTCGGGCCACATCTCAGCTTGCAGAAGAGCATCTTGTCATTGCCGAGCTACTTTAAAACAACTCAGTGGACAGCATGGATGTGCTGATGGGACAGTGACCGGCAACACGAAGCCGAGAAGTAGCAGAATGCCTCATTCCCCTGAGTGACCTCTTATTAACCCTCCCACTGACAGAGCCCTGTGCAAAAGCGCAGGTTGCTTTTAGGAGGGTGCAAGGCCTTCTGGACAGGAGGTGGACTGACATCCCCAATGAGCCAACGAACAAGGGGAAAATGATACAAAACAAAAAAGGTAATTTCACTATGCAGACAGTGTGGGGGAGGAGACAACAAAATTTGACTCAGGCTGACAGGGATATGGAATGAGGTTAAGGATGTTCGTGATGTGTCTCAGCATTGTCAGAAGGTCAGGTGTTTGTTTACATACACCACAGTTTGTAGTTTTACCTGCAAGGGTCAACAGGAAGAAGTAATCTGTGATAACACAGCAGACTCCAAGTCAATGCATGTCATTAGTAACACCAGAGGGTGGGTGTGTGTGCGCACACATACTGTAACGCAATTTCCATCAATATAAAAAACACGTGAAACAGTTTTTTCCCCCCACACCAGTTAGCAAGTCAGAGAGACAACTGCCACACCCATCCCCCCACACACACACACACACACACACACACACACACAGGTCTATAATGGGAGAACTTCTATGAAGAGCCTTGGATCTGGCCCGAGCAGGCCCAAAAGGTACATCATGCATCCGAAAGTTAAAAATCCGCAGTGAAAAGGAATCTCGTTTCTCAGTTTCCCGCTTCCTATGCGACAGCACAACTTCAACACAGCAGATACTTAAATACAGCCCAAGTTAAAGTGGCACTACTTAGAGTTTAGGAGTCAATGGTGTATGTGGTCATTTAAAAAGTTACATAAGCTGGGTTTGCATCTGCACAAACTGCAGGGACAGCCAGGAGTACGCCCCCGCATAGCAACTGCAGTGCTGCAAGCAGGGCCAGACCAGCCCTGCCCAGGAGGTGTGACTGGCTAAGCCATTTCTGCTTCCAAATGTTTTAGATGTAAACGCAACAAAAATAACCATTTCCTAGACATAAAAACATTCAGAGAATGGGTCGAAAAAAGAAAAAAAAAAAAGGTTAAGAACTCCTGCCACAGTCACCTTCATCTCAATGACCATTTAACAAGATCCGATCTACAACACACATGCCAAAAAAGTGACCACATGTCCTTTAAGACCACAATTTCAGGGAAGGAACATCTGCTCCTGGCTCAGACCAAAAAGTCCAAATCGATGAGCCAAGGACGTACTGGCGGAACAGTCTCTGTTGTCATTTCTAAAGCATGACTAAACCTTTGTCCATTTATCCAGATTAATTAGAAAATACTGAGCCATTTGACAAGGGGGAGACTGCAGTGTAACTGGAGGACACAGGAAGAGGAGAAACAAGAGAACAGAATAAAACAGGGGCGCAAACCCGCGTGACAGAGCAGATGAAAACTCGCCCGTTACTTAAAACCGCTCTCAGCCCTTTAACATTTACCTGAAAGTTGTGATGGTACACTTACCCCTCAGGCATGAGTGATGTCATGGGGGGGGACCCATTTTTACCAGCCTGCAGCCGTTACAGCCCCAAAGTGTGCGGCAGAGTGTCTGAGAATCGTACTCAGTATACCCTACAGGCATGTTCCAGTAACGAGCCAAAATAAATTATGCAACCCAATCTAGGCAAGAAGGCATTGCTCCTGGGAAAGATCTCCACAGAAGCTATTTAAAATAAACAAACGGCTGGCGCCTTGGTCACAGTGACAGAATGAAGACGAACATCTACACAGGACAGAATGCCAGGAATAACCAGAATTAAGCATGAACTGGTACAGTTAAAATTCACCTCTGGATCCCAATTTACTCAGCTGTAAAGAAAAATCCCATGAAAACACTGCCTGTGTTTTGACAGCATGACAATGATGCTTTGCAAATATACCATGTCAGTTACAATATCGAGAACCGGGCAAGTCGTGGGACACAACTGAGGTGGAGATTTAAGACGGCCTTCGCTCTCGGAGCAGTAAACACCACAGTGCACTGCTAGACAGACACACCTGTGGCCATAATCACCAACTCAGACTGACAGCTGTCCATCAATGCAGCACAGCAAGGTGGCTGATTGCAAGTCACATAATTTCTGTGATATTTTAAAGTCTGAATTAGAGAGGGGAAAAAGTAAAAGAAAAAAAATAAAAAATAAACACACACACACACACACACACACACACACACACACACACACACCAGGGAAGTACCATGTACTCATTTAGCTAACATTAATCTAACACTGCTTCTTGGTTTTCATTTATTTCAGGAAACGACCAGTAAGGCTCATTGAAATAATTCCAGCACTGTTTCCTTGGTACACTGGCTGCAGTCTCCTTGCGTTTAACCACTCAAAACCATACTCCAAAAAGGAGGTGATTTAATGGCAGCAGAGCAAGAATGTGAACAATAACCCCATCACAACGAAAGGAGCTCCTGAGTGAGGGTCTGACATCTGAGACTTGGAGGAGCACATCTGAGTGGAAGTCAGGAACTGAGTGAACTGTATATAGTGGGTTGGTGGATCAACGGGTAGAAGGGCAGGCTGGCATGCCGAAGTCTCCCAGTTCAAATCCCAGCCAAGCCAGGTGCGCCCCTGAGCTAGACACTCAAATGCTAGCTCCTCAGGTGCTGCATGTAGCTGGCTGCCCAGTGCTCCCCTCAAAAGACGGGTCAAAGGCAGAGAGGTAATTTCCCTCTGGGATTAATAAAAGTACTATAAAAATTAAAAAGAGAATACCAGCTTCCCGTTAACTACAGGGAACAATTCACACACACTGTCGATAAGCCATCAGCACACGGCCCGTTTCGGAACAATGGTTTCAATAAACAGCAAAATGGAGGAGAAACGAGGCCAATCCACTGAGACCCGTGTCCCTCCCCTTCCCAGATGTTCGGGCACTTCCTGCTTAGGAGCTCAGAGCAGTGCGAGAACAACCCACCGCTCAGAAGAGTAGTGCTTCTCAAGCAAGCTCCCGGCAAGCAACAGCATGTGCTACGCTGCCTTTCATGAAAGCAAACCCCCCGTAACCCCCGCCTGGACATCTGCAGCTGCTGGGCCGAGAGCCGCATCACAGAACACAAGCCTAAAACAAGAAACGTGCTGCTGCTGAGGTGGATGAAACGCCCAACGTGACCACGAGGTGCAGCAGTCCGTGCTCAGAAACGGCCGCTAAGCATCACCCAGACGGTCCCTTGATCTTAACACGGGGGGGGAGATGTGGAAGTGCTGAAAAGATGCGGCAGACAGCAGCGACATACTTCAACACTCCTTGGGTGTAGACAATGGAGCAAAGCCAATGTGAAGTCGTCACACCAGTCAGTCTGGGAGTGTGCAGACACCGTTTACCCTCTGACTTGAACATTTGTAGCGCCCGTTGTGGTGGAGGGGAGCTGCAATGGGACGGGCCCTCCTCATCCTCTGACACCAAGACAGCACGTCAAAACAAGGCATCCACTGCGTACTTTCATCTGCGCACTAGAAGGGCTTTGACACGCCCCTTGCACATGCTCTGCGGCACCATGTGAGAGCTCAAATGTGTGCTACAAAAGGGTCCCTGCATTTTCTATAGACAAACTGACCATCCTAAACTACTCCATTAACAGAGAAATGGGGTGGGTTAAACTTAAAGTTCTGACAGTAGACAAAAAACAATACATTCAATTACATTTTGTGTAATGAAATGCATGAACACAGTTTAAACTGAAAATTACCTACCAGACAGAAGAGGGTCACTTAATTTACAGTGGAGACACTAAAAAGTGATGAGAGATCTCATCGTCTCATTCCTGTCAAAAAGAAGAACGCAAGTACCGCAGCACCGCTCCGACGAGATTCACCACGGCCGCTATGCAGATCAATCGAGGCCCAGGCCTGGGAGAACCTAGTGCAGGCGTTGATTAAATCAAAACCTCTGATCTGCACTGCAACAGGATGTTTAGCTGGCAGCCGCCAGGAGCAGCGTAGTCCCCTGGGGGCAGAAACTCAAGCTTTGGACATGGTCCAGAACAGGGGTCCGGAAAGAATGGAATCAGTCATCACAGGTGTAGAAATCAACCCTCATCCGGCCACACTGCACCCCCCCCCCCCTGCCCACACCCCAGCTCTATGGTTTGCGAAAATGGAAGCAGTGACTAATGGAGGTGGTTTGGGGATGGACGTGGCGCACATTGAACCCAAGACGTTTGCTGCTCATTATGTCACATGGCTCAGGACTACAGCCAAGTGAAACCATTCAACAGAAGTTGAACCCGAGACAAATATTTATTTCCAAAATACATAAACGCATCCGCTATGCTGATCTGAACTTAGATTTCCAGCAGACACACTAGTCATTCTCTGTGATGAACACTACTACAGAATTTCGCTGACGTGGCGGGAGTTTGGGGCTAAAACGCATCACCTGTCATAAACAAGAAAAGGTTGCCAAAGAACGGCTCCATCTGCAGCACGGGAAAAACCATGGTTCGCTCAAGGAGGTATAATGGGCTTTTATAATCAGCAGGCAGAGATCCACATTCTAAAATAAGCCTTAACGGGCACACTTCAGAAGTCAAGATGGAAAAAGAGGAGGAGTTGGCAGCATATAAGAACAACAATTAAATTTAAAGAGCAGGGACAGCACAGGGGACAGCACAGGGGACAGCACAGGGGACAGCACAGGGGACAGCACAGGGGACAGCACAGGGGACCAAGGGTTTGTGAAAGGAAACGACCTCAAAGGCAGGCTCACAATATTCAAGACAGTGTCAGGAGGCTGCTTTTTGGACAAACAGCCTCTGTCTCACCTCCAGGAAGTAAGCAGAGAAGGTCAGGACAGGCTTAGTGGGAAAAAGGAGAGGTTACTGGAGCCATGCACCACTGCAACAAGCAAACTCACTGAACTTGCGATCTGAAAACTTAATATCTGAGCTAAAGTCTTGCTAGAGCGGCCCAGCTAGACTGCTGTTGAATACTACAACGGTATTCAAGTATAAACGATGACCAGAAGTTCTGGTTATAACCTCATTGCTGCATCACAAATTAATCTGAGAATATGCATTTACTTCTCGAATGAAGAAACAAGAAAGTTAATAAATTCATTATCAATAGTCAAAGGACTGTAGAGACAATACTGACACCACTGGTACTGGCTTACTTCTAGCAATGAAAAAGTTTTATACATTTTACAATTCTAAAGAAAAATTGAGTTTAAGTGCAATAACAGCAAACAAAACCTGGGGGGGGGGGGGAGATTGTGTGTGCATGTGCACATATATAAACAAAATGTATATATTACTGAATGCTAGCCTGTCACATGTCCTAAAATGAACAGACTGAAACACCTCATAAGGTCATTTTTAAGTGCTGGAAAATAGAATATGAGCTGTACACCTATTCTGGAAAACCCTTAAAAAATTGTTACTTTGGGACATGGGATGTCAGAATGGCCTTCAGATCACCCAAATCAATGTCTCTGCACAATTTATTCTGCTTTTCTGCTAATAATTCTAACTGAAAATGCTTCAAGACTGTAAACGGCATCTTCGAGGTCAACCTTGACTGCCACTGAGCAAGAAGCAGCCCTCCTTCACTCTCCAAAGAGGACTCTAAAATTCTTGCAGGGAACGAGCTGGCGACTCGCGGCCAACATCACCCGGCCTCCAAGATTCGACAGAGGTGTAGCCACACCTCTGCGTGCATCAAGGCACGCTCAGCCTGGAAAACACCGTCTGTCAGGAGTTCGGCTTCTCCAGCTCCCCGTGAAACCTGTACCGAGCAGCTGTACCTGCACTGTGATACGTGGGGATCACCAGATGTTCGATAAGTATATAACAGGGCCGCTCGCTCACACACTCGGGCACACACTAGCGTACACCATAATATAAAAGCTGTTCACAAGAAATCACCAGCACGTCTGTGTCCTTACTTACATAAGTTGCATGCACTTGCACTATGTCGACTAATGCAGCGCAGCGTGCGACCCTGATACTGGTAGATGAGAAGATGCAGACGCTCATTTATCACAGAAGGCCTTTCAAATCCAGGCCCAGGGTCCAGTAAACACAGGGCCGAGGCGGACTGCAAAGAGGCGCTGGGAAACAAAGGCCCCGACTGTTTGTACGACATGCGCCGAGTAGTGAAAGCTGTGGAAGGCAGCTGCACTGTCAATTCAGACCAATGTAACTGCCTATAAAAACACACGCACGTGTGCACACGTTTTAAGTGGTACGAAACAACCAAATCCTACTAAGCTCTTCTTTCTTATGTTTGGGAGGGCAGAGCAGAGCAATTAAGGAAGGGTGGGAGGGGGAAATCTAAAAGGAACCAATTAGAGTAGATGCTATAGAAATGAGACGACTCTGTTCTGTAGAGATGGCAGACTTTCAAAGGGCCTTTCTGTGTAAGTGGCCTTTTACGAACTGGAACGGCTTTTGTTTCAAGGTGAGCAGGTGAAGGAGTTGCCCTGTCTTGCTCTTACTCAGCAAAGAAAGGCCCACTGTGAAGGCAGCCCCGGGGGGGGTGCAACACATCCCCCTGTGAAACCCGACGCTTCACCCGTGCATCGTAAAACTTGTGTCAACACACAACTGCCATTTTACAAAATCCAACCCCCACCTCTCACTGGCACCCTTCTTTATTATTGCCGTATATCCTGACTTTAATGTTCTCTGTCCACATTAACACCGCAAGAGTTCCCTTAAAGTTCAGCAGGGCCTTACAGGAGCCTAAGCAGCCTGTCGCATTCTCCAGCGTGCTCTGCTCCACCCCGAAAATCATAGTCCACAGCAACATGATAATTATTACTGACCCAGGTCACCTAATGCCACCCCCAATCCCATTTCACCCTACCAATGACAGGACACATGGTGCGGAAATACAATGCCCATCCTGCAAGATTAAGGCTGGCAATGCCTCTTTACTGCACCTGATGGTAAGCTGGAGTGATTCATCATTTTCAACTCCCTTACACTGTACATAGTTTTAACATTAATTTCCATGAACTATTACTGAAAAGTGATAAGAGTTAACAGGTTGAACTGAATGTTTTGCTAAGGAACTTTGGAATGTTGCTTTTTGAATTGCAAGATAAACTTGCTTGGGAGGTTTGGACAGAAACATTATTAAGCGATGCTATCATAACATGCATAGCTACTCTTAGAGATAAATCAGACGTTTCAATAAGTTTTACAGTTTGTTTTCAATTAACCAACTTCTAAACAATGCACAAAAAAGTGTGTTTGGAAAAATGGAAGAGAAACTGAAGTAACTCATTCTCATAGCTGTCAAGGGTGGATGAGGACACTTGTGAATGCATCACACTGATGTTTCACTTGACTTTTTACTGGTTCTCACAGCTATATTCTGGGAGAAGGACACTGCAATCTGACTATGCTTTGTTTCACACTGGCATTAAATATCAGCCCTTTTCATCACTGCAACAGACTCAGCATGACACACATGGGTTTAGTCCTTCAAGCTGGAGGGATAAAAGTATATTTTCAGTCTGTTTTTTTGTTAAAATGCACAATTTTCATCACTGTTCAGCACTGTGACTTTTCTTCCTAAACGTCTCTTGTCCTGACACTCTGTGGCCACCAGCTGTTTTACTTCCTCTTCAGAAAAAACACTGATACGGATCCATCTTCTAACGCTGATCTAACAAACACATGACCTAAGCAGCCGAGTATTGCGTCCGTTTTGATACCCAGACAGGAAGGGAGCTGGAGCAGTGACACACACCCAAGGTTGTGCAAAAGTGGCCACACCACACGGGCCTGCCCCTAGCGCTCTGATCAGCAGCACACGTCTCTTTCTGCATGTTAATACCGCGGGTCCAGAAACATGCATGTGCCCGCAATTTGCACTTTATGTGTGGGTAAACGTTTAAAAAAAAAAATAAATAAAAAACACAGGTTCTGGAATAATCGTTTTGTGGTAATTCTGTAGGCTGTAATTACAGAAACGGACGGCTCGGTTCTTCTGGACGCATTCTGCTAATAGATGACCGCTAATGTACAGGAAGCTCATTTATACTATGCTGTATATTTCTGCTTCTCACTTAAAGAATTTAACCAAGACATTTTACACAAGAAAAAAAAAAAAAAAAAAAAAACTGCCCCTTTCCACAGAGCACTCCAGCTGCCTGTGCTGGGGTGAGTAATTTTTGCTTTAAGCTCAGAATGTCTCCCCCTCTGCCCTCCTCTCACCTATGTGGTGGCTGGACAGAAGGGTGGGGTGGGGGGTGGGGGTTAAATCGATCAGTAAGGTTTCCACACCAAGATCGTTAATCTCCAGGTGAGATGGGATTGCTGCCCATTCAACACTTCTTAATACCTGTGATGAAGTACTGCTGTTAAAGGTCATACTGACATAACATCAAGAAAGAGACTTAATAAATATTTTACCCTGGCTGAATTTTGGTGGGCTGCGATGAGACCAAAGTCAGAAGCGGATTGTGACATACAAATTTACAGTATACTTCTTATATACACAGAAGCCCCAGACTTCAGCATAGAGTAGGGCAGAACAGCAGCTGCACTGTTTGC
This sequence comes from Chitala chitala, assembly GCA_025773905.1. Taxonomy (NCBI): domain Eukaryota; kingdom Metazoa; phylum Chordata; class Actinopteri; order Osteoglossiformes; family Notopteridae; genus Chitala; species Chitala chitala. The sequence goes on along the minus strand of JABJVR010003123.1, from coordinate 1,940 downwards.
ATTCTAACCTACCCTGCGAATGCACACATATGCAACTACACATTACATGCACGTCACACAGCAGTCCTTTTAAATACATATAAATACTTTCACCATAACAGGGCAGTCCAAAAGGCTTGCAAAAATTAATCAGCCTACCAGAACTTTTTGGTGCTCCAGGTGGTCAGTTCATTATTACAGAGGGGTTTCTGGGATATTTGTTCACATTTTCAGGCAGGTGATGTTTTACTCCAACACATTCTTGGAAGGGCCAACATTAATGACACTTATGAACACAAGGCGACATGGCACAGATTTAAGTCAAAGATTACATCTGGCCTGGACTTGGAGCTTTATGACCCAGACCTCCAGAACATCTAATTTTCTTTACACTCATTTGTGGAATAGAGCACTGGAGCACCCTGTCACACAGGCATAAAAGTCCTGGGAACACTGTGATGCCTGGATATTGGGCCACTGAAATGGCAATACTAGGTCTGCACAACTGAGCATTTGAAACCCACAGAGACATCAGAAAGGATGCCCATCTCCAGTGAGACACACAAGCACCCCCGAATCCCCCTGAAGCATCTCTGCAGGCTTCCTTCTACCCACCTGCCACGTTGACCTTGTCTCCATTCCCTGCACTGGCAGCAGTGGTGCCAGTGCCCGTCCCGTTGGTGAGGTTGCCACCTGTGCCGTTGAACAGAGCCACGTCCACCTTGGACTCCAATCTGCCCAAGCGCAGCAAAATGTTGTCCAGCAGCACAGCCAAAGTCTTCTTCAGGTCTGAGAGACAAAGAGCATGAAGAAAAGAAGTTGTTGCCATTAGGTCAGTGAAGCGTGGGGCCCATACCATACCTGCTTTCAATCCCTTCCTGCAGCCTGTGGCCCATGTCAAAGCCAGACCACTTTCACAATGTCAGCTGAGGACACAAAAAGTGACTCAGTGACCACACAGTTACAGTTGTATACCAACTTGGCAGTTAAAAAAAAAAAATAAAAAATCCCTGTAAAACACATTTCACTGTAGCTCAGCATATAAACCCACAATGGGCAGCATTTCTCACCTACACACTGACTCACGTTCCGCCTCAGTCGTTACTCGGTGGCAATAAGAGCCATAACAGCAAAGCCTCGGTCAGAGCTACTGTAAACCCGTCCCCTGATTGGCTGACTGCCAAAAGACCTAGTAACCATGAGGGAGGAAATGTTTTGGAAGGCATGCTTCAACAGTTTTAGCCTTGTATTGCACACATGAACGCCCAGAGGGCAATACAATAATCGACATTAAAGGTCAACTATTTATGCTGCGCACCAGTTAGAGAATTGAGAAAAGCTGAAGAGTTTCTGCAAAGGAGGAGATCTGGGGTTACGTGCCATCAGCTAACTTGGACGAACAACTGAACACAGGCTATGAAACTGCAGCTCCCTGATAATGGCAACAGGGCTGTACAAGAAGTCATCTCTTCAACCACTAGATGAAAACAGATGAGATGGACAACATAAAACCAGATGAAGAAATAGAAGTTAATCCCATGCTCAACAAGTGGTACATTTTCAGAAAAATTCTGAAGAACTGGCCTACTGACCAGACCAGACAGCTGAGCCCAGCAAACCTTCTACTGCAGCACTGCAGGAAAAACAGAGAGATGAGGAGAAATGTTAGCACAAAGGCAAAACACTTCCTCTGTCCCCAAGGTAAAGTGAATTAGCAGGAACCAGTCACCAGCTGCGCTGCTTAGACTGTCCTCTCCACAGAGACAGAAGGGGCAGTGGACACAGCCCGGTGCTAGACCATGTGTCACCTCCCTGTGTTCCTTATCTAACCGAGGCCAGAGTCTTTAAGATCTGACATGTTGAGAAATACGAGATGTGCTCAATAAAGTGACAAAGCTGCTCTCCGGTGTACAGAGATTTTCCCCACTATGTTTAGACAGAACATGGAAAGTTATCTAGGG
>JABJVR010003122.1:0-16378 GCA_025773905.1 Chitala chitala | reverse complement strand
CCCCGTTTCTACTGTATGCAGCCTTGGTCAAAATTAGACAGCCTGTCCCAGAGAGACTGGACTGCCAAGACACATCCCTTTTAATACTGAATGTGAAATCCTGGGAAACCATTATTACTTCGGTTACACACACACACATATATATCGGGAGTGGCTTGAGCACCCCTGTTTCCTTGAAGTCTGGCCATCCAGACACAGTGCTGATACCCATCACGCTTTAACGAACTCCTGCACCCCTGACCAAAAGACAGCTGTCCCAAAAACCCTACAAGCAATGCTGTGTATACTGAACTAAAAGTGGAATGCAAACAGTGAAGTACCTGTAGATATCCAGCATCCGCATTCTTCATTCAGCTGTACAGTCTCTTGTGTTACATAATCAACTCAAGTTATTATTGTTACCGATGTGCTTTATAATAACAATAATCACTGTTAAATAATCAGCGTGAACAAATGCAAATGAGACGTACAGCTGTTTGGCATCGAAGCTGCATATTTTCATCGCTGCCGCTTGCGCGAGGCACCCGTTACTCAGTCAGCTGTTCTTATTTCACTCGCGTTTTGTCGAAACGCGCAGGTGCGCGATGGCGTCACGCGCTGTGCACGCCGCACGCGTGCACGAGCTCACCCCGGCCGTCAACGCTGGCAGGTGCCAACCAGGCGTCTTGCAGTGTATGGGAGCGCGCAACATTGTGGCTAACAGATGGCCATTTGAAACGCGTGAATTTCAATAACATTTCTCTTTCTGTGGAAGTAAGTAACACGGATGTGGGTTTTTTTGTGTTTTTTTTTTAAGGCATTATAAATGCCTGAAAACTTCATCCTTTTCTCCAAGCAAAACTACATGCAAGGCAGGGCCACTTCTCATAAATCACAGTGAACCATTTCTTTTCCTGTTGCAGATTCACAGAATAAATGACCCTCACACACCCTGAATGTTGATAATGATTTAGTATTCTGCCTGGCACAATACAGGGATTAGTATTCATTTATTCTTTTATTTATGGACTGCGGTTTCAGTAGAAGCTCAGATGGGTAATTGTGTGCTAAAAGGTTGTATACACTGTATGTAGGCGAGAGGCTTATCGTCATGCTTTTTCACGTAACGCTCTCGTTGTCAACACATTTCAAACAAATACCTCCCTCCCAAGATATTATTCGGAATGTGTCGCATTAGCACCTTGAAGTGTAAATGGCTCTGGCTGAACCTATTACTCAGATAATGAGAGAGCCTTTCCCAAGTATTTCCTCTTAACTGCAAAGAAACAGAAGAGTAGGCTCAGAACTTTAAAGCCTGTGTAAATAAGAAAAGAAAAAATAATCATAAAAATAAATTTAATGAGTGCACCCCGCACCTGATGAGTCTCTCTGCATTGGTCGTCAAAAGATTTTCTCAGGTTTCACCTTGAGTCTTGGTGAAGTCCTGCTTGGCTGCCACAGGAAATGACATGCAGAATAATTGGAAACCCCCCACTGTGGATATTCTGTGTACAGGAATTATAGACTCTGTTCTTATAACATGCATTAAATACACTTCCTTCCTGTACAGGCATTACGGACAGTCTTCCCTCCTGTGCACAGGCATTACGGACAGTCTTCCCTCCTGTGCACAGGCATTACGGACAGTCTTCCCTCCTGTGCACAGGCATTATGGACAGTCTTCCCCCCTGTGCACAGGCATTACGGACAGTCTCCCTTCCTGTACACAGGCATTACAGACACTGTTCCTTCCTGTACACAAACATTACAGACAGTCTTTCCTCCCATATACATACATTACAAATGGTCTTCCCTCCTATACACAGACATTAAAGACAGTCTTTGCTCTTCTAAGATCAGGTCACACCACACATTGAGCTGATGTTCATTAATGTTGAAGTTCACTTAGTGAGCGTCCATGTGTGTTTGCCTTGACAGTGGACAGACGGTTGTATTTGGTGCTGCTGTGATGGACCTCTCTGAGGACTCCCAAGCTTACACACACCTCAGAAGCTGCTTAGGCAGAGGAGCTCCGTGAGTCTCACATGTGGGGCTGTCTGTCAGAAGCCGGTCGGTGGGGCTTCACCACTGTTTCGGGATGGGCCTCTAACAAGCACCACTGGGGGTGATTCTGCCTACTCAGGACAGGACCCCTTCAAACTGGTGTGAACAGAAAGCAAGCTGCTTTGTGCATTTGCTACTGTGTGTGTGTGTGTGTGTGTGTGTGTATGTGTGTGTGTGTGAGAGTGCCTGTTTGTGGATATGTGTATCTATGGGTGCCTGTGTGTGTTGACTCATATGCATATGTGTAGTTTTGTGTATGTGTCTGTTGCTATTCAGATTCTTTACTGTCACTATACAAAGTACAGTGAAATTAGAGCAATCCTTACCTTGCAGTCACATATAACTTAGTTGGATGTGCAGCTAAACATCCAATTTAAAGTACTGAAATAAATATACAGTCCAGGTAAGATTACCTAAAACAATATAGACGATACAAGCACAGTCAAGGAGGTAGTGCAAATTAGGCCAGTTATTGCATATATGTGTCTATGAATTTTTTGTGTGTTCACAAATATGCACGTGTGTCTTTTTGTGTGTGTGTGTGTGTGTGTGTGTGTGTGTGTGTGTCCCTCTCTGTGTGATGAGTGGAAGTTACTGGAGTTCTCACCAGAATCATGGTGACTGTGTTTAGCTGGAAGCCATGGGATTGCTTTCTCCATCATGTCATCCTTGTAATTAGCGCTGGGATCTAACGCTTGTCTCACGGTTGTCCCGTTTCCCTTGCGACAGCTGTTTCGTGTCCACGGTAAATCTTAACAATATAAAACAAAAACGTCCTGCTGGAATCCTCACCTGGATTGGCAGATTTGAAAATGAGAAGGTGTTATCAGCCTGTCAATGTAATAATGAATTCGCACTCATGAAATCATAATGGTCTAGTGCTGTCTGTGCGCTTGTAGGTGTAAATAACTGCAAAAGCCATACGTCTGGTAAGAACCAGTCTGACGGTTATTAATAAGTGGGTTTATCTGTGATGTAACAAGGGTTTATCTGAAGCAGTCTGGGCACTGCCAGCAGTAAGCTCTCAAAAACCACGACATCCAGTTGACATGGATATTAAGAATAGAAATAAGAAACAGTGAAATATCTAATTGGAACAGAAGCTGCTCTTTCTAAGATTTACATTGATTATTTTAATTGGCTGAGCCTTTTTGAAAAGACTAAACAGATTTAAAGTGAAGCAGAATAGCACGCTGACATTGATTGGCTGAACAGTTGCTGAGCGGAGATGTTTCCACATGGGCTGTATACAGCTGTGATTTCATAATGAGACTGGATGGTAGCAAATGCTGCATTTTAATGAAGAAATTCAAATTCAACGATCTTCTCTCCTGTGACAGTGTTTCATGGCGGTTTTTAGATAAAGTCGTTAGAGACCCTGTGTAGGTCTTGGGTATTAGGGGGTCATACTGGGCAAAGAGGTGATTTTGTGAACAAAGTCCCAGCTCAGGCAGACTACTAAAATTGCCAGGTTGTTTGCTTATGTTAGCATGTCTATGGGGGTTGGCGAGCCAGCCGACCTCGAACCCCCATTGTTTTATCTCCACACTGGAGTTTTTGGTTGATCTCTTCCATTGCCATATGGCTTTAACTTGCCTCTTTACAGAAATTGGTACATAAGAGTAAAGTGTCTAGGGGCAACTAAAGGAAAGACGCTATATAAGTAAGAATTGAATTGCATTATGAGATATTCCCACTGAACTAATAATAATAATAATAATAATAATAATTATTATTATTATTATTATAAATAACTAGGTAATAAATAGCTAGGGATACTCCAAGTAACCCTTTGCATGGGGGTGTGTGTAACTGTAATGTACCCTCTTTTACCTAATGTCATACTACAACCATGTCTGATAGAAGCAGTTGGAGTGTGAATGAATGAATGTATAACACAGAAATCCAGAGTTCAAAACTGGCCATACCTTTGTGCTGTGCTCGATGTCGTCACAGGTGTAGCTGTGACCAACAGCATAATCACCGTGGGGGGGGGGAAGCTGTGTTCTAGATCCGGGGAGCTCTTTTTCTTAGTGGCCCCTATCCCCCCAAACACACACACACACACACACACACACACACACACACACACACACTTGAACGACACTGTGTGTGATTTCTAATGACGGCCCGAACAAATTCCAGTAATGAGGTCACCTTGGGCTTGTGTTTCGGCTCAGCTGCCATTTCTCCAGGAAATGACTTTTTGCAGAATACGTGTAGTCGGCTAAATGATTTTTTTAATGTCTGGGAATATTGTCACAAATAACAGCGAGGCAGTGGGAACCCGAGATCTGTCTTCTTGTTAGCTTATCTCGTTCCTTCTCTCTTCGATCAGCACTCGCTCTGGTGAAGTGCGCCTCAGAGGAATGGAACAGTGGAATGAGTCACGCATGTTCTGTTCTTAATCAGAAACGCGGAGCTGCCCCCTGTCCGCGAGGGTCCGTCTCTGTGAGCCCGGCATTGCATGTGGCTCTGCCGTGCTGAGAAAGGTACGAACGAGGCACCGCTCTGTTCCTTGGGCGACCGAGCGACTGTCACTCCTCTGACAGGTCGCCGTGGGCAGCCGGCAGGGGCGGCTTCCAGTGTGCGCTGTGGGCGTGTTGAAAACCGGTGGACGGAAGAGAGATATAAGGATGCGTATACTTGAGTAGCGTTTACATGCAGCACACGTGTGTCTGGTACAGGGCACGTCGGTGAACATTCTCCTGCCATTGATGTGCAGTGTGCCGCAATCTGCACTGCGGTTTGCACCAATGGGACGTTGCATGCTGCGGTTCAGCTCAGCTGCTTAACGAGACCGCCTGCGCTGAACGTCAGCAAGACTCGGCCTGCTAGCTTAACAAAACCCTGCTAGCCCGTCAGATGAGTGCTGTCTCTCTGTTCTGTGTTTTGAGTTTATTTTCTCTGTCCTTAGTTATTGGTTAATGTCTGAACTAAAGCTATAGTTTTTGAATTTCAGAGACCCGTGTTTGCCAGAGCTTTGGTTCTGTTAATTAGTTTCCCGAATGAGGCCTTTACATCTTTACGGGCAGCAAAATCACTTGTAGGCTGTTTGCTTATGTGAAGCAGGTGAGTGTAATGTGGACCCTGTCAGAACAGGCTGTAGTTCTATTTCTACACCAGTGCTGAGAAACAGAATGCCACCATCAATGACAGACAGATGTTTTTTTATTGTTACTTTCATGTTTAATGATTGTGCTAAGTGATTATGTCATGTAAAAATAAATCTGTAATGCGCCATTGGCACAGAAGCTTGACTGGGTCCTCTGCCAACTGGGCGGGTGTCTTTCTCTGTGCCTGCTTTGCCAAGGGCTGTTACTTCCTACATGACAACTCCAAAACGCCAGTAAAAGAGACATAGAAAGAGTTGCAGTTACAGTGATTTACATAGTACTGGGGACCTCGTTCTTTTCCATCTTTATTTTTGGGGACCAGCTCAATGCCATTTGAGCTTAAACATACCCTGATTGAATGGCATTGAGCTGGTCCAGGTAAAGTGCTGTAGTTAGACAAAAAAAGCTTACAGCTAATTGTTATGCAACAGAGTAAATGGCTGAGGTAAAACATTACACATCTTGCACGTGCATTTTGATCAGGCACTCACTTGGTCCCCCCTGGCATGGAAGGCCCATAGGACACTGGGGGACCTTGAGCCACTTTGTCACACTACTGTGGTAGCACAAAGCGGACGATAACGGTCCCACAGATTAGACTGCCTCACAATTTTGAACAAATGTTTGATGGAAAAGGTCAGAAATCAAAGAGCCTCAAGGGCCTTGGGAGAAAGGCATACCAAGGCATTTAATTGGTTTATGAAAAATAAGGGACAGGAAAGTAAAACTGGGACACTGCTGCTGAACCTTCAGGAGGACACTGCATATTAAATATGCTGCTATATAAATGGATAATGGACTCATCCAGCAGGCTTGGATGTAGCTTAGTGGTTCTGCATGACTGGGTGTGTTTGTGTTTGTGAGAGATGGTGTCCTGCAATGGCTGAAACCCTTTCTAGGGTGTGCCCTGAGCTTCCCTGGGATTGGATCCAGCTCCTGACAACCTGACACAAGATATGGGATTTGGACATATAGATGGACTCGTCCAGACCCAGTTGGTAATAGTAACACTGAAGTCACAGGATGAATTCAAACAGGAGCTGTACAGATTTGTTCTTTAAAAAAATAATTTCAGCACTTGTCAATTGAAATCACTTCAGCTTTGGTCTGTAAAAATAATGTTACAGTCTTCTTTATTTCACATTCAGAGAAGCCAGTATTTTACTTTCTTTTTTAAATAGGATTTTACAGTGATCAATGTGTGTTGGATTAAATAAGGACAAGAAAAGAAGCCCATTATTTATTTGATACAGGACTCCTGCATGAGGGAAAATTAATTAAGGCAGATGACTACAGAATTTAGTAGATACCAACAGAGATTGATTTCATACTTTGAACATTATTAAAATGTAATAAATCTTCTCTGTACAGTTAATTGAAAAAGAATTTTTTATAAGGTTTAAGGATAGCAATTCCATTTAATTTCCTTCTCCTTGCTGCTAGTTAATGAAGATTATGTGTTCATTTGCTTTGTTGTTGCTACGTGTCTTACTAAGTGTGTACATCTAGTTCCATTAATTTCTCCACTAAACAATCATGTTCTCATTTGTAGTGCATGTGGTACTGTTAATGTTACCTGTGTGGTGCCTAAACTCTGCAGTCAGTCAAGACCTATCAACCTGAATTTATAGATTTAAACCATTGGGTCACATGACCAGTGTCACATGACCAGTGAATGCTATTTTATGAAGTACCTTCAGGGATGCTCCGTGTTTACTACTGAATAGTAATAACATGAACATGTTCTCCAAGTAGAACCTTGACAGACTTTTACAAGTCTTTGCATGGGCAATGAACTTCACTGTGTTTAACCTGTGCAGCCTCAGTGTGTGTGGGGGGGGGGGTACTCAACTGAGTTTGTGTACACACATGAAAATGTCATGCTTTATATGCAAGGGCAAATGGGTTCAGCTGTAAGCTGTACGAGGTACAGCGAACAAGGCTCGTTGAGTAAATGAATGTTTTTATCATTCGATCAGTCTCAGAAAGTGCAGATTCAGCGCTTACTAATTACTTTCCGATGTGATACTCAAACGTGTGCAAAATTGCAGTAGGCAAATGTTTATTTTTTAAAATTTAAGTGAATCACCTCAGTGCCAATCAGCCGGTCAGATGTCAACCTTGACAGCTGCGTTTTAGAAGTGTGCAGAAGTAGACAAGGCAGGGGTGTGACTTTCCCGCCGTGTTTAGTGACAGACCGTGGATGTGTCTTTCAGATCACTCGTTAACCACGTGTGTCACTGGGTGGGAACAGCTGCCAGGACAAAAGGCTTTAAACTAGTGCCTTCGGGATTGCCAGTGACTAGTTTTGGGTTTGAGTGAACACGTTGCCTGGCTTAGCAGAATGGGCGGTGGGTTCACAGCCCACTTCGTAAACCATACAGGTCTCACAAGGGCTCAACTTAAAGGTGAACTGTCTTCATACCTCTGTAACAAAATTCATACCCAAGTCCATGGCAGCCGTGATCATCGACTGATGACCGAACACAGGACTTCTTGCTGAGCTTCTAACTCATCTGTGTAAAAGCTGTTTCTGGATCAGCTCATCAGTTAGCACATTTGATACCACAGGTAAATAAGCACACACATGTTCGCCTACCTCCTTATCGCCAGCGTCATGAAGGCTGAGAATGATAAATGTTCCGTTCCATTAGCTTCTCATTAATTATGTTGATAATCTCCGCACTAATGAGACTTCAGAGTATACAGACAGCAGGTGTTTCTAGGCGAAAAAATACACAACTCAAGTAGGCTGGCATTGCTTGTGATGGGAACAGTCACTCCCATGTCTGCAGTAGGTGCCACAATCAAGGTAATTAAAGTGAGCATAGATAAAACGAGGAAAGAACTGGCCCCTCGGTGTGCTCCGATTCTGTTTAAGGTTGAGGTTCGTGCGGCGCGTGTTACTCCAGCGTGTTCATCCATGAAGATTCCACTCGGCCGCTTCGGCGACATCGGGGTTGGCCGGAATGCTGGCGGAAACCGGTTCCGGCCGATTTCCGCTCAGGCGGTGAGTTTTAGTTCACTTAACGGGTGCAGAGACTCAAAGGTTGCTCATCTGGGGAGGGGGTTTGGGCAGAGGAGGTGATAACTGTCAGCAGTCCTCATGCAGTTCCCTGTCAGGTACAATAAGCAGACCTTTTTACTCTCCTGAGATGCCCGTCCTCTCCAGCAAGCAGCAGTTCCAAATTGGATCCTGCTTCACCCTCTGTCTTTCCTCAGCTGCATTAGCCGACGTCGAACCGGCATCCTGGCCAAAGCTGCCCCAGGAGAATCTTGACCTTCACCGCGAATTGCTCAGTAACTTTAAAGCTTTTCCCTGCCATGTTAACAAGCTTGAAAGGTGTTTTTTTTTTTTTTAATTCTCCTTTTTTTCACCTTCAGAAAGCAGTCAAACTAACTGAGGAGGATAGACTAAGATTTGAAGTTTGTTCTCGTTGTTTCTCGTTTATATACATTTGTCCTCCATGCTTTTTAACTTCTGAGAAGAACACAATATGTCACAGCAGTGCATAAAGGCACTGCTTATTCTTAATGGTTCTGATGCTTTTGTTTTCACAAAAAAACGACCTCACTTGTTTCCAATACGTGATCTTTAGATTATCTTTAGACAGTTTATTTTAATTTTTTGTGTATATGTGGCACGTAATAAAGAGCAGGGAGAGATAGTTGTTAAACAACAGTAGTTGTGGCCCAGTAAATTGTTGGTTCAAGTCCCACAACCCTGCGGCTGCATCTTCCATAACTTCACACTTCATTCCAGATGGCTTAATAAACTAAATGCAATGAAATGACCAGGTTGTGAATGAACCATCTGCAAAGTGGTGTTGAATGGAGAGATATGTGCCAAATGTATGATAAACTATGATAACCGGACTTGTGGTCCTAGGAGACAAAAATGTCTTCTAGTGTAACTGGCAAGACAGATCTTGCTAAAGGGCCCGCTGAGCACAGAACGTCAGGAATAAACACCTATTAATCAACGAGCAAGCTGCTTATCATTCCGAACAGCATTTGCGGACATGCCCACTGAGGGACACTCGGCTATCTTTTAAAGCCGTCTGTGGGAAGATCTAATTATAAATATGTCATTGGGTATTATTTGAAGGGGACAATCGTGGCAGATGACCCGTGAAGCTGGTGATAATTGCACGGGGGCAGACGGCCCCACGAACTGATCACGGAACCCAGGATTACAGGAATTAACGGCGGCTCTTGGTGGTGTGACGTGCCGCCATCCTTCACGCACGCCTGTGTACTCTGTCAACGCTTCCTGTTTAATGCAGATTATGCACGCGTCACGGGAACCTGCTTTCCCAGCGCTGTTTCAACAATGGAGTGGTAATGCGTCCTGGTGGAGTGCTTGTCTGATGGGGGGGTAGCTGCGGGGCCCAGGAGGCAGAATAACCCCCCCCCCCGCCTTCTCCCATTCGCTCACAGGTGTACTGCAATGCTGCTGATTAACTGACACGTATCTTCCTGGTTGTAACAGCAGGATCGGTTTTACAGAAGTATTAGTTGAATTTGGAGGGGGGGGGATTTTCTCAGTTTGGTTCTACAACCTGCTATTTGTCTTTTCTTACTGGTTAGTGAACAAGGGGCAGTGCTGAGTGATATTGTAATTCCTCCATTTTATAGGTTTTACTCCTAATCCAGCTCGGCCTTTGCAATGTTGTTTTCTTCCCTTATCCATTTGGCTTTTGTTCAGTACAAATGCTCTGACGTTTCCCCCACAGTCTGTATCATTCATTCCCCTGACTGTGGAACTTCTTGAATGTCGCTGCGTAGGGTATAGACTACCTTAAACCCAGGTGCATTCTGGGATGGGCTAGATTCCTATATGTACAAGCAGCCCAGCAAACACAAAACGTTCAAATAACGTTTAGCTAACGTTATTTGAATGTTTTGTGCTTGTTGGGAGTTTCTGAACATGAACAAATCAGGTTTTCAGAATACCCTTTTTAGGAAAGTTGTTTAGCTCTCAGATTTGATATATGAAGCCCACATGCCAGGTAGACTGTAATAAATGGAGGAAATGGTGGTAAATGTAACAATCCATTTAGGATAGTTTGATCAGACATCATGCAGTGGGTATTAACATTTTTAACGTGAAATCCCTAATTTCCTTACGTTTAATATTACACTGCAGTGCTGTTCTCTACTGCTTATTAATGAAACTGCAAGTGAGTCACACTGACCGATTCTTCACTGTTAAGACTGATCCAGCTCTTGTTCCAGTGCTGAGAGGGTTAGAATGTATTTCTTATGTCATTTCGCTGTACATGTATCTTGTTAAAAAAAAAAATATATATATATATATATTTAAAGTGTGTGACGGACAGGGTAAAATGCTTAAGTGGCAGTGAAATCAAATTTATTTTCACGTTGCAGTATTGTATTTCACCACAATGCATGTAGCCTACTGTATGTCATCTACGTTTTAATAGAGCACAATGCATTTAGTCATTCAGGCAACCGTAATTTATTTGCCCTTCTGCTAATTTCATTTAAAAGGGCTTAAATAACACAATTAACACATTTATTCGACGTAAACGTTGTCTGGCGCAACAGTGTAGACTGCAGCAGGAAAATTAACGATCCCTGTGGCTGCACAGCAGAAGTGCTAATGACCGTCTAGTTAGCTGTTTGTTTCTCCAATACTTCTCTCCTCCGTCAATATGGGACGCGCTGATAATGAAATAGATTTTCACCTTGTATTCATTTTCGCGTTGGGCTCAATGCGTGCCGCTAAGCGCATTGATCCGCTCAGGAGATTAAACGAAGTACGTACAGAGGCAGACGGGCAATAGCGACGTACTGTATAGATTAATTGTGAGAGGAAAGCGACTGCAAGCCCTGAAAGTGAATGAGCTGACAGCGTTAACACATTTGTAAATATACGTGAGGATTGGCGGTAAATCGGATTTACGTGAGCACGTCAGACAGTCCGCGATCCCAGAAGTCGGCCATAAATAGGCGTGGAAAATAGTACCTCACAAACGTGGACAAGATTTGATCGGAAATTACTTTAAGAAGAAGCTCACAGATTTACTGGTCAGCACCCTGGTTAATGCACCCGGTACCTGGGTGCTGCTAAAGATTTTGGGCCCCATGAATGATATCGTATTAGATGATAGGGTATGTTCTAATTTTTGAGGGCCCCTGTCAGTCTCGGGCCCTTGGAACCATCCTAGGTTTCCACCCCGCTATAGCGTCCCTGTCTAGCATAGTGAAACGATTTTGCTTGCAGACATATAGTGAACACTTAAAATCACTTTTAACTGAAGCCACTTTATTGTATAAGGAATGGGTATTTGGCAAAATCCCTTTTACCCAGTTAGGGCAGAAAGTAAGCAGAATGAGGACAGGGTGTGACGCCATCCCAGGCCATCATTCATCTCATTTTCTCTGCAAGAGGGTGACCCCAGACAGGGTGAATTCAGCCAATTACATACTTGACAGCTAGCAGAATGCGCATCGTATACACAGTGCAATATTGTCTGTAGGTAAATTTTAAAAAATTAGTTATCCTTGCTGCGTCCCTAAAAGCCTTTGAATGGTAGTGCCTTGTCATGAAGGGAATAAAGCTAGCATTGTAGCGACATGCAAACAGTATCTGAAATGTAAGACCGATCACCTTTGATAGCATCCGCATGTATCCGTCAGCATGGCAATAAATATTTTCATTTTGCTGGTAGAGAGGTGGGATTCATTTGGCAAGTGGGTGACCTTGCAAGTGGGAGGGATGTACCTTACACATTAAGAGATCAATCAGGGCTTTCTGGAGAAGTCATTGCAGGCAACACAGGATCCATTTTATAGGTGACTAATGACCAAACCTAGTGATAACCTGTCTAGTGCTCCCATAATCTGCGACTGGAAGGCAATAAAATTCACGTGTAATGTGCATGCAAATAAGTTGTTTCTATTGCATCCAAAGCCTGTTTTACTTTTGGTAAACTGTCTATGCTAATTGTATAAAAAATCATTTACATTCAAATCTAAAGGGTCGTGTCTGAACATCTTGGGGTCCTAAGCAACTACTTACAGTGCCACAGCCCCCCCCCCCCAAAAAAAAGTTGGTTGCTTGGGGGCCCCCTGTTGGCTTGGGGGTCATGTGCAGTTGCATATACTGCCCATAGAAAGAAACAGCATGATTCAAATTATTGCCAACGGAATACTTTCAGTGAGGTGCACCAATGATATTTAAATATGTAGGGAAATCCTGTTCTGGAGAAAGTCAGTGTTTCTGAACTCCATTTAACTCTGAACTGAACAAGGCAGCTTGTCACCACTGAAATGTGCTTTTTTTCTGCATGTAGACACTTTCACAAGAACTAACATAAAAACTGAGCTGAAAAGAAACACCACTTGGCTCATAAGTCCTTTAAAAATTCCTTTCACTTTGAACTCTTGACAGATTTCAGAGTGCTTTTTACAAGGCTTTCGTAGATTGTGTTGGGATTCATGGATGAGTCAATTTAAATAAGCCACTTGTTTAGACTCCAACCAGACTCCCTCTAAGAAAAAAAAAAAACAGGCTGACAAGTTTAGATCTAATGCCAAAAATCGTTCAGTAACACAGTGCCTGAGCTAATATAGCTTTGTTTCCACGGATACTGCAGCCAATTAGTGTATTAAGGCATTACCTTACCTAGTTCCTCAGTACAAATTGTTATTGTTGTCATTCAAAGTGATTGTTGTTTTCTTCTGCCCATGTACACAGCTAGATTTACTGTAGTGTTTCAGGTTAAATATCTTGTAGAAGGTGCAAGAATATTATTTCCACAAGGAGCGTAAATCAGGAAACTTTGAGTTAGTATTGCAACTCTGTACCCACTCCTCCAGCTGCTACAGTCTGTAAGGCAATATAGTGATAACATCACCATAGGTGCGTTTGTGCTGTTCTAGAACGGATTGCGTCATGACGATGTCATGACAGTTCCGCATACGTCACGAGATGTCATGGCAATGCCGCATACGTCACGACGATGTCATGGCAATGCCGCAAGGCAGCGAACGTGTGCGTTCTATGTAGCACAACTGCTCCGCCATGCAGTCGGGCTCTCGGAAATGTCAGGATATCTCCGGTGTCGACTGACCGACTACAGCGCGTACTGAGAAATGACTCTGTTGTGCAATTACTTGGTTGATAAAATACGATAGAAGCCCCTTAGTAAAAGCTAACACACTTTCTGCGGAAATTCCCCAGAAAGCCCCAGGTGTTGTAGGATGATATTCCGCCCCCTGCTTTTAATTTTATTAGATATTAGATATTATACTGTCGGGGTAAAGCTGTAAGTCATATTGCCCTAGCTTCATATTGCAGTTTAAATTACTCCAGGCAATAAGAAAGGGTAAGAAAAAAAATCATATGAACAGATTGAGTGGTGAAATGTTGATAATGGAGATTAAATTAATGCAAGTGAAACCAAAACAATATCTAATTAAAATCATTTGAAAAAGGGGCTGAAGACTGGTTTTGACTGCGTTTGCGAAGCCTTTCATAAATATCGCTAGATGTCAGGACGCGGGTGAGAAGTGAGACAGACGAGAAAACGGATAATATGTGTCCTTCATTTCTGTTGAAGAATGTGCATTGTTGTCGCGTTTTATTTCTGTCAACAGTCAATTCTGATAATCGGAAATTTACATGCAGCCAGCAGCGTTTCGGAAAGCGCACCGACACGGCGCCGGCCCTTTTATATGTTTGCGCACATACGTTCAGAATTACGTTAACGGGCAATCCGATTATACGGTTGCGTTTTTGCAGGTGAACCAGGACAGGCGATGGGACTGCTGGAGGTATTGCAGGTGTTATCTTGTTATTTCCATTTGGGATGTGAACTGGATGTGTTCCATGTGTGCCGCACATTTATTCCTCCTGGTAATCCCAGCCCTGATGCGCTTTGATACATGGACGTTTTGTTGCCCCTCTGGGTTGTTATTACTGTGAGTTAACAGCACGCATAAATCAACCAACGTAAAGCGAGATGACGGATGCATGCAGCCTCGCGTTTTTCCTCGCTGTGGGAAAGCAAGAAGTACCGTGAGAATAATATTTTATACACATCACAGTGACAAAGCATTACTGATCGAAGACTGATCCCCTTCGTCAGATGTGATGCGGCTGCCCGTCTGAGATTACAGTACTTGGTATTAATTTATTTAATTTTTGGTTGATGTTCATACAAGCTTTGAAGCGTCTGTATCACATATTCTTAACTGGACGGTGGAGCTGTTGTAAAAGAGCAGTGTACTGTTAATATACTCCATAACTGCTTTAATTAGCCGTTGTCTCTACATAAGTCACCCTGTGCACCATTACCATGTGGGTACAATGAAAATGAACGAAAGAGTAAGTCATGGTCTCATATTTCTGAGACTACAACGACTACCACGTATAGGCCTACTAGTGAAATATATACTACATTTAAGTGTTAATTGGCGATTTAATATTCATCTAGCTGGCAGTGGACTATACACAAATTGTGGTTTAATAGAACCGCAGATGAATGCTCACATTGTACTGCTGGAGTGGAAACGCCTATTTCAAAATCGTGCTTTTAATTGCGACTGGTAGGATGCTCGAAAAACGTGGAGTTCACGACGCAAGTTTTGTATGCCGATGGGCTCTTGCATTATAAATGTTTTTAGATGTCAGACATAGGCGGCAGATAGATCTGTAACATTTTTGTTTACCGGTGTGATTGTGTAAAGATAGTCAGCTATTAACCAGGGCGCTTGTTACGCGCTCCTTTGCGTATTAGAAATCCTGTTCGGGTTCTCAAAGGTGTGCTCATTATGGCAAACTTTGGTGTTTATAACCATTTAATAGACTTGCTCCTCTCAGGCGCGGACTAATTGGGACCTTGGTCAGTTTCCTCCAAATTACAAAGACAGTCGCAGGGTTAGTGCTGCTGGAACTGCTGCAAGCGGAAAAAATGGAAACGTTATGCAGAGCAAATAGTACCCCCCACCACTATTAATTATAACGACAGACAGACCGCCCGTTTTCTTGGATCGCCTGATTATCCTCCAGCCATCTCCGACACCTGCTTCAAGAAGCATAAACCAGCGTTTGCACGCTCGCTGTCCCACTGATGGCTCTCAGAGCAGGGTATTCAGCGGTACTCCACCAGAGACCGTTTGCTGCAGTCTAAAACGGAAATGATTATTATTAGAATGTTGGTGTAAAGTGAGCTGTATATTTAACAGGCATGGGATGAAAGCCTATTCTAGTTTTTAAATTATTATTTCTTTAGACTGTACATAACGTATGTTGAAACACGTTAACTTTAGGTCAGGTTATGATTGAGTTGGCATTTTTATATTTATCCATCGCTCAGCCTGTCTGCTTTAATTGAAATGTATATACTGTATAGTCGATGTATGTATAAACACACTAGCAGTACAACGTTTGGATATGCCTTATCAAAGAGTTATATATATTCACAATTTCTTACAATTTACAATAATAATGAACAACAAAAAGGTGTCGAAATATTTGTACGTTATATTTTAGATCCTTCAAAATAACCACCTCTTGTCTTCATTGCAGTTTTGCGATCTCCTGGTGTTCCCTTCTACCCGTCTATAAGCTTCATTAAATATTCACATGGGATGCCTTTCCAACAGTCCTCAAGGAGCTCCCACATGTGCTGAGTTCTGATTGGCTGCTTTTCCATCATTCTACAGTCCAGTTTAAACAGGCATTTAATTAGCTGCTTGTGTGTGTGTGTGTGTGTGTGTGTGTGTGTGTGACTAATTTTTCAGAATGTATTATGCAATATTTTTGTTTATGTTCTACCGACTGGCAATTTGTTGTATTTTTGGATACAGTCGGTATTCTCATTGCTTAATTTTATATATTTTAGACACAGGCCCACCACTTCGTTGTACTTTTTCAAATACTCTTAGCAGATGATAACGTATTCATTAACGAGAAAGACCCATCTTAAAAAAATACGAATGTCACTCTTTTCTATTGGTGCCGTGTTTGCACAAGTGTTGTATTCTAAGAAAATAGATTTAGTGGGGGGAATTAATATAGATTAAGTGCAGGAAGGCAGCCACAGAAATCCAACAGAACAGCTGACATGTTTTTCACCAAAATGTTTAAATGCGCTACACTTCTCGCTATGTAACAATAAACTGCGCCGTTAATGCTTCGAAGTTAATCGGAAACGTTCAAAGTAAATCGGAGGCAAAACTACGCT
>JABJVR010003121.1:0-16378 GCA_025773905.1 Chitala chitala | reverse complement strand
GGAGCACCCGGAGAAAACCCACCAAGCACAGGGAGAACATGCAAACTCCACGCACACAGACCCAAGGCGGGAGGTGCGCGGCGAAAGTGCTAACCACCACGCCACTGTGCCGCCCCTGAACATACTAATATTACAGAAAAGTGAATTTGTGTTGTCCTTAAGACATTTGCGTAACTTTGGTATGTTTCTTTAAACTAGTCTTGTTGCGGTGACGTCGCATTCTGTTTAGTCACTTCCCGGTTCGGCTGATGAGGAAAGAAACATGTTCTGATATTTCACCGCGTCCACTATTAAATCATCTAAGAGACAATGCCATAAGTTCACCTATTTAATTTTAGATATGTTGATTATTATGTTTAATGACAATTCTATTAAAATGTTCCGTTAAAATGTAATGTATAGTTGAGAACATGAGCGCTGAATGTTTATACTGTTTGTATTGTTTATTGCAGTTTTCACCCCATCTTGTTGGGGAAGAGTTACAGTAAATACTTAAACTTGCTATGACTGTCTTCATTGACTGCGGTTTAACTCGGTATTTTGTCATAATAATAAAAAAAAAGTTAATGGAGACTATCAATGTAAATGACAAAATGAAGTCTGTCTGTGCTCCAGACGTAGTAGATCTCTGTAGGCTTGCAACATCCCTTGGGCAAAGACCTCATCTGGGGAATATACTTGGTGTCAGCATCGCTACAGAAAGCATGCTGCTGACACAGTACCCATTTGGGCACCAAATAGACATATGGGAAGACAAGGATTGCAGAGAGGGGTTAGTAAATAATAGAAACACTGGCAGTGACATAGACTGCCAGAGGTACATTGGCATTAATTAGTCAGCAGTGAAGGCTGTTGTCAGAATTCAAGTGTAATGTTCAGGTGAGGAAGGTGAGAGAGGCGAGGCCTAATGTGCCAAACAGGAAGTTTAATACAAAACAAAACAAGAATACAAGGATCCAAATAATAAGGTTACAACTACAGGTACTCGAGCTAACACATTACAAGCAACACTACACAACAATAACCAGCAAAGGACTAACAGAGAAGGGAGGTAAATATAGAAGGGTGAAGGAAACAAGACACTAAAGATAGTATTAACAAGGTAATGAACACAAGGGAACATGGGAGAACAGGGGGTAGGGGCGCCAACTAGTGGAGATGTGGGGAACTGACAGGGACAGATCGTGACGTCAATTAAGTAGGTCTTGTATGCATGGAATGGAAAAAAGGCCTGCATTGTAAGAACACAGGGAACAATTTGGACTATATGCATTAATGAAATCCAGTAAATAAACTGGTGCTTGACCTTTGAGTGCCTTATGTAATAACAGAAGAACTTGGGTCCTGTACTTAACAGGAAGCCAGTAGAGTGAGAACAGTATGGGTCTTATATGGTTGTATATTCTGCTCCTAGTTATTATTCTAGGAGCTGCACTTTGGAGCTGTAAAGTGTTTAATGTGTGGGTTGTACTCCTAGAATGTAGTGTTGCAGTAATCTAACCAACTGTAAACAAAAGCATGCATAATTCCCTCAGTTTCATCTATTGAAAGAAAATTCCATAGCCTAGCAATGTTTCTGAGCTACACAAAGCACACTTGTGAAATTACATTAACATGAGAGCCAAAGGACAGGCTTGTGTGTAAAATGACACCTAAATTACGTGCTGAGTTGCTAATGGAAAAACTCGAGTAAGTAGCATTGAGGGCTAAACTGAAAGCACTCCTAACACGATCATTGCCCCCAAACAACAAAATCTCAGTTTTATCTGTTTAGTGATAAGTGGTTTTTCCTCATTCATCTTTCAATATCTTTCAGGGATTTACCTAAGGTGTTAGCTAATGCATTATCATTAGGTTTAATTGTAAAGTATAACTGAGTATCATTAGTATAGGTATGATAGTAATTATAATTACATAAGGTGATCTGTAAAGGGAGAAGAGTCCTGGGCCCAGCACAGATCCCTGTGGTACTCCATATCTCTTTCAGTGGTGACATGGGTTTGAACACAAGTTTGTAAGATAAGAAGTAAACCATCTAAGAACAGTTCTGATAAAGCCAGATTACCAAAATAGAATGATCAATGGTATCAAAAGCAGTAGTAAGATCTAGAAGAACAAGAAGAAGAACAGTCATGTTCCCCTCTTCAGTTGAAACAATAATATAAGTAACAACTCTAGACCAAAGTCTTTTCAGTGCTTTGTCCTTGTTGGAAGCCAAACTGAAACATCATTAATCTGTTTGCTTCCAAGTGCAATTGAAGATGTACTACAACAATTTTTCCAGAATCTTTTCTAAGCTGTGGCATAACGACTTTGACTTCAAATGAGTTGGGTACAACACCTAAAGCCAGGGGCAACATTGTCATTAATTTCAATTTTAAACAGTCATGTTATAATGGGATTTAGCTGACAGGTGGTAGACTTAGTCTAAAATATTAATTTTATAAAGTCTAAGATGTCAATCAGTGCAAACTCACTAAAAGAATGTACATAATGATGTCGGTGGGCCTGCAGGGGGTGTACTGGAATACTATTTGAGTCTAATTGTTGCTAATTTTATTGTTAAAACAATGAACTTATCAGCAGCAGTACTGGAAACATTCTAAATTCGTCTTTAAAATTTAAATTAGCCAATGTTTTAATTATTAAAAGCAGGCTATCAATAAGTCAGTCATTTTCTTAACCGCGTAGTCCTGGTGATGGTCGCGGGGAAGCCTGGAGCCCACCCCAGAGCACATAGGGTGCAGGGCAGGGGACACCCAGGGTGGGGTGCCAACCCAACACAGGTTATCAATTAGTTTACAATAATATTTTGAGTGTGTGGTATATAGTGCTTTCTAGGTTGTTGAATCATGCCGATCAAAATACCTACAGTTGTGTGGACTTCTACTTTCACTTTCATCAAAAGTAGAGCAGCCAGGCCATCTCCACCAGGCCACCTCTGCCTCTTAAACTGCGCACATTATGTAAGTATGTGAAGCCCATCAGAGGCTTCAACTAGATGGATGGTGTCAGGGGGCCTAAACCAAGTTTCTGTCAGTACACAAATGTCCATGTTGATATTATTAACCAGAACTGTGTTGTTACTTAGTGAGAATCTCCATGTTAAGGTGGAAAAATGTATGTTTGTCCTCTTCTATTGCCTTGCTATGCAATATCAACAGTTCTGCTAGTGTCAGAGTGAATGTGGGAGCTGCCTGACTAGAGCTAAGAGCCACAAAAGCAGTGCAATAGTTCTTTGGCTTTGCCAATTTCTATTGGTGATTTATTTGTAATTTCAGTAATGTCCCCTCCACTCTCACCTCTCTTTTAGCCACAACCAACAGAACCCTGTATCTGTCTAACCCTCATCGCATTACACAAGCTGAAGCAATTCTTCTGTTCTGCCCTCACCCTTAAACAGACTTGGTTGAAGCCGGTGTTTTAAAAAAAGGGGTCACAGAAGTTCTATCCTAATGCTCGGGCCAACCAAAAAAACTCCAATCTTTTATGTTATTTAAAAAAAAAAAAAAAAAAAAAAACTTTTGTGCACTAAATGCAATTGTGATATTAAAAATGACACACTAGTCACTATGAATCTCAAACTCAAGGAATGCCAGCACTGGCTGGAAAGGGATACTCATCCCTTCAGTCTCAGATACATCAAAAAGGCTAGATGCAGCTCAAGTCTGCTGGGCTCTGTTTTTAAGCAGCTTGCAGCACCTGTCCCACCTCGAGTGATGTGTTGAGTACACACCTCCTTCAGCTCTGAACACCCAGGTATGTCTCACACTCATGCACTTTTGTCCAAGAAATTCTGATAGCCTGCAATAATGGACAACATCTGTGATTAAAAGTTTTTTGTGCATCTGGAGTGTGCCCAAAGAAAAGCAGAAGACACAACATCTGCAGTTACCCCCTTCCCATTCCATATAGACCACAGTCCCACTTAGATGTTCTCCCCACACCTCCTGAGGCTGCCCTTGCAGATTGGTATTGTGTTACTATGAGATTCCAAAAGACTGTTTTATCTTCCAGTATCTCCTGAACATTTGAACCAGGAGATCAACAAATTCCTTCAAAAACATTGTTCAGACTCATCATCAGAGTCAGCTAAAAACCTGCCCTGGGCAGAGCACACCCAAAACTTGGTAATTCACTCATCTCTAAACATTATAAATAAACAACTGTTTAATGTTTTTAACCACAACATTACAAACAGAAGCCATAGCATCTGGAACAGGGGTAAGCACTATTTAATTTAGTGTATTTTATATTGTTACACTGTATAAAAATAAAAATATGACACAGTGTAGCTAACAAGAAGGATAAACAGATAAACTACGGTTGTCACACCTAGTAATTAGTACCTGCCAGCCCTGCTGGATCACGGCTCAGGGTTTAAAACAAACACACAGATGCTAGTCTAGTGTGGAGTATTGAGCCTGATGTGCCTTACCGACTGTTTACTATCTAACCTGTCTTGTGTTCTTTTTCCCCGTGTGTCCTCCGGTCCCCGATCCTGCCCTGGTCCTTTGCTACCTGTGCTCTCCACCCCTGTTTTTGTCCAGGAATAATATCACCGGCTTTTGGACCCTTGCGATTCCTAATGACCTATTCTCTAAGGATTACCCTTCTGACTACTGTTTGTGCCTCAATAAAGCACATTTGGATCCTGCCTCTTGCCTGCTGTGTGTGAACGTTACAACGGTATATAAATTTAAGTAATGATGAATTATTACATGAAGTAAAACAAATGGTTAAAGAAATTTTATTTGCTAAAACTACAGCCTATAATGTGTCTATACAGTGTTTCATCAAAGAACTGAGTTACAGAGCATCATGTTGCTCCTGTTCAATTGGCCAAGTTGTTTCCATTGTGTCATTAATGTGTATAAAAGGTGTACTTGAGATTTCCATGTAAAAAAAGAATATTGTTTACAGAGGAGACTTTAAGCATACTTTGCTCTAACACACTTCTATAAACATGGAAGCTCATTCAGGTGGAACACTGGAGCTGAGAAGCAAAAGACATGATGTGCTTCTTTAATACATGCTAGAAATTCCTTACTGGGACTCTTCTATCAGAAGAACTCTGCATGGCTCTAAAGAGTCAGATGTTTCCAAATTTATTATTGCTGATAGACAATGTTCATTTTGCTTTATGCACACCCTGTCAATTTGCAAATATTTCCATTTCAAATAATTTTGATATAGTGTCTTTCACAACAAGTTGTCTCAAAGCTCTTTACAGACAGAAATTACAGATAATACAGAATTAACAGCAAGTGGATGATTGAGGATAAAGATAAATCCAGACAACAGTGGAGGAGAGGAACCAAAAACTCCACAGTGTGGAGGAAAAACCCTCTGGGGCCCAGGGTTGACTGGCTGCCCAGGCCCTCCTGGGTGTGCTAACATTACAGAGTATACAGCTGAAAATGGAGACTATGAATGTAAATAGCATTATGGAGTCCTTCTGTGCTCCAGATGTGGGACCAGTTCTCATCAGCCTCAAGGCATTCCTTGGGTGAAGGCCCAATCCAGGGAAGGGGGGGGATACTCTGGGTGTCAATGACTCTAGGAAGGCATGTTGGGTACCAGGTACACATAGGAATAGAGAAGGATTGCAGAGAGGGGTTAGTACATAATACAAACACTAATAGATACATTGGCATGTACAGCATGTGGCAGGGGCAGTAATAACAGTGAGCTATGGAGACTGTTGTGGGAAAACTAAATACTAGGTTTTCAGTCAAGATTTAAAGACTAAGCCAGATCCAGCATCCCATACGTATCCAGGCAGACTATTCAACAGCCTAGGGGCTCTGTAACTAAACACTCTAACACCAATACTTTTATGTATGCATGGAATGATAAGAAGGCCTACATTCTGGGATCATAGAGAACAATTTGGAGTATATGTATTAATCATGTCTGTTAGATACACCAGTGCTTTGCCTTTGAGTGCCTTATGTGTTAACAGCAGAACTTTGAAATCGGTCCTGTACTGTACAGAAAGCCAGTGAAGTGAGGGACTTAACCGATCGTACTTTCTGCTTATGGTAATAATTACAGCAGCTGCATTTTGGATGTGCTGTGATGGAAGTGTGTGGTTTGTACTTCCAGAAAGTAAAGCATTACAGTAGTCTAAACGACTGTTAACAAAAGTGTGTGCACAATATTTTCAGTATCTTCTGAAGTAACTAAATAAATACCTGTATGAGAAATAAATTGTCTTCCCTCATTAACTTTATGAAATGCTGTATAAACTGTTACTAATCATTTATTCATGCATCATTTTTTGGATTTCTTATTCAGTGTCAGTGTAATAACAAGCAAGACTTCTATTTTATTATAAATAAAATTATTGTTGTAAATAAACAATTTTAACTGAGCTTTTTAATCCATTGCAGTTATTTTAAATATTATTATTATTATTATTATTATTATTATTATTTTGCAAGATTTGTCCACAATATGATGTCACCCCTGTCTGCACTGGCTGTCCTCTTGCTCCTGCCTGCAGAACCCAAACTAGGACCTGCGCTGTAAGCTGTTGTGCCCAGTGGGACCCACAAGAGTCCCACAGGTGTGCAGACCTCTAACTGAGAAAAACAGCTTTCATTTCAGCTTTCTACACTGCAGGATTGAACTTTTCCATCACAAATTTTGTGTGTACTTCACGTGTGATTTCACACTGAAGCCTCTCATTCAGTTTTTGTGTTCAGTTCATCAAGTGTGGTTCCTACAATGGAGAAACATTGGTAAATTATGGTAAATTATGGCATGTCTTTCCCAATGAACATGCTGAAAAAGTAGGATATGCATTTGTATGCATACAAAAGATTAAGTTATTACAGTTCTCTACTTTGTGCTCCTGGTAACAGTTGTACCAATTGCTCTTTGAATGTACTGTAGAGCGTTTAATATGGGGTGTGTACTTTCACAAAGTATGACCCCATAATGTAGTGCCATACTGTATCATCACACATTTTAAAGACAAGTACATGATGACAGCCAGTTGTAATAATGAGTGGTATTCTGATTTCCTCATCCAAGCGTGTTGTTTTAGTGGCGTTGATAAAATTCATTGCAATATGATATATGCAAGTCTTGCACACGGGAAAGTGGTCGTCAGATGAGCATTGGACACCAACGGGCATGAGCCCAAGGAATGATGATGATGATGATGATGATGATACACAACATAGTATCAAAAGTACTCGAGAGAATTGTGCGTAATGTATACTGAAGTATGATACTAGTTTGGTATCATACATGTTTTGCATGTTTTTTGAAAGAGAAATACTTAGATATAACTTGGAGAAGCACTAAATTAAGCAACAGCAGAATTTCATTTTGAATGGTCTTTTTGGTTTTACGTTGCCTTATTAATAAATATTTACAGCAAAGATTTAAAAATTTGAGTTCTTATAACTAAATGCTAAAATAACAGTTTTTCTCAATTGCTTTGGCTCAATTTTCAAATGTCTGTTAAAATTCTTCACATTTACTCTGCCATGTTCACCAGAATGGGATTTCTCATTGTTTTCATACAAATAACGATTGTTTTACACACTTGAGCAAATGCTGAAGTACAGTTGTCTACAATTTGACAATTATCACTTGTATAGGTGTGTTTGATCGAAATCAATTCGTTAGTTAAATATTCCAAAACATTTAGGAATTACGTCAGCTCTTACAACATGGCAACACGTCACATCATGGCCCATCATGGCGGCTGATTCACTCTGACGTGTTACAGTATATACTGGGAACCCACAATCAGGATGACACAGCCTTGTTTGTAATGCAGCATACTGAGTACTTCATGCCTTACCTGTCTCTTGTGTTTCCTACCTTCTGTGGCTTCTTATTCTCGTTCCTGCTTACCTGCCTGCCCTCTCATCTGCTCCCATCCAGTCCTCGACCTTTACTTGCCTTTCGATCTATTACCAGTCTGCCAAGCCTAATAAACGCACACACTTTGCACAAGACGATCTAGTTTTTGTTTCAGATCATTACAATTCACATTAGTCATACAGTTGTCAAAATTCTGTTCTATTCAAATAAATCCCAAATGTATTTTATTGTACTGTGCTGTAAATATACTAGAACAGCTACAATTTCAAAACATGGAGGAACCTGCACAGGCAAACATTGTTCAAGGGCAACAGCCTGCTTGAGGAAGAGGAAGAGGAGTCAGGATGTGTGGAGGTATACAGAGAGGACAACATAGAGGAAGAGGCAGAGCAAATCAAAGACATCAAACTGTCCTAGATGAAATCCAGGCCACACTTGTGGACCATGTAATCAACAACAGGCTTACAGTGGCAGAGGCTGGCTGCTGTGTGCAGTCTAATGTACATTTACATTTGTAATGTAACCCAGTCTACAGTGCCTTCAGTCATATAAACATTCCGTAGTGAGAGCAGGTATGTAAAAAGTCTATACTACAATAAAGTATATTCTTATTTATGCTGTTCCATTTACACTGACATAGCATTCTAAATGATAGTTCCTGTGATAAACATCCTACTGTAGGCATGAATGGTATGAACCACTCATAAAGTAAGCAGCTTGGTGGCTTAATGGATATAACATCAGGCTGGAATGCTGAATTCTCCCGGTTTAAGTCCCAGCCCAGCCAGTTGTGTCCTTGAGCAAGACCCTCAGCGCTAACTCCCCAGGCGCTGCATGTGGCTAGTAGCCCACTGTTCCCATTAGCGGGATGGGTTAAATGCAGTGAAACAATTTCCCTCTGGGATTAATAAAGTACAAAAAAATGTATAAATCTAAGTTTATAATGATTTGGGTTCAGAACTGTTGCTTTATGCAACATTTTACTGTCTGTACATTGAAAATGTGTTGACATATGTTGATATACAGATACATAAGTATATATAGTCATTGTGGTAGTTGTTCTTAGCATTTCCACCTGTGTCCTACTTCCCTTCTATTCCTATTTAAGTTCTCTTTTTGTGTTAGTCCTGTGCTGGTTATTGTAGTGTGCTAATTATAGTGTTCTGTCCCACTTAGTAGAGCATTGATGTGCCTTGTGTTTGGTTCCACAACCTGTATTCTAACCTTATTCCCCATCGTTACACTCTTTGTAGCTGTTTTGGACCCTTAATAAACCTCCTTTACTGCATTTGGACCTCACCTCTTGCAAATCACTACAACAGCATATTTTTCCACTAGTGCCTAAAACTTTGGTGCTGTACTATATACAACTTTAGAGATCTAAACATTGTGCCAGATCTGAAGGTTTTGTCAACTTTTAGTTTGTCGACTTTTTAGTATGAAAAGTCAACAAAATTTATATTATAATATATATGAAATATGTTACATTCAGGAGGTATTGGTTGTAATTATACTGTGTTCTTGACACAGACTTTGAGAAGTGTCCATTGGACAAAGAGAGGTCAATTGTTAGGTTGAAGGTTCACTTAAAAAAAAGCAACTGTTGAGGTGTGAGACAGAGAGCAAAACATTTGGTACTGTATTGGTCTTCTCGTTTGTTATAGTAAGTTTCAAAACTGCAAATAATTCCACTTTATTTTGTGGTGTTCTGGTTAATCCATTTTAATTTTGGACAGGGAATTGGAGAAAGGTTAGGAGCCCTGTTGATTGTGCACAACACATAGGATTTTTTGTTTTATAAGGTGTAGAAACAAATACCACTTTTGTATTTCAGTTTTCTGTCAAGTCAGTACAGTCAGGTATAGGTTTTTGTTTGTAGGTAGGTGAGTGTATGTGTTTATATCTAGATTGTTTCATTTTGCTTATTTGCTTTGGCTTCATTTTGTTCCTTGTTTCCCTTCCTCTTGCTCTTTTTTTGTTGGACAATGTCTATTATTTATATGTGTATCATTGTTTATTAATTATCTTTGTGTTACTAACTTCTAAATACAAGTTCTTCACAGTTTCAATAAATTGCTATATCATTCTTATCTAATCCACCCTACATTTTTACGACACACTCTGGTTACAAGTTGTAGTCTCCATCTGGTTGCAGTTGATGTGTTTTTACTATTTCCAACATGTAACATATATGAAATTTATTTAGGACCCATAGAGACAGTTTCCCCCAGTGAGCAGATATAAGGATTTATAGCTTCTGTCTGGCTGCCAAGGCAGCAGTCACATTAATCAGTCCACACCCATTTCTGTGCATGACTTTCACCTGCAGTCTGTTATTCTCTGATCACTTTCAGTATTTATAGCAGGTCACTGATGTTTCCTCCTTGTGAGATATTACCTTCTCACCACTGGTTCTCAGTGTCCTTCATCTCCTGACTCCAGCTTGGGCTGCCACTGCCACTACCTGCCATGACCCTCTCATATCCTTTGTTTGCTCTCCATGTTGTCTGAGTGCAGGACTGATCTCAGCAGCTTTTTCCTTACTTGACTCTTTGGACTTTGGTGTTTTGGTCCAATCTTTGCACTCAGTCCTCTGGGTTCTGTTGTCACAGCTCATTTTCAACTATGTAAGACATTGGAAAGTATCATCAAGAATAAAGCTTTAACTTCCTACTGCTGCTGCAAAGAGTTAACTTAGTCATAAAAATAGAGCATAAATATTAACAGGTAGTCCTTAAAGAATTACAAAACAGTCCTAAGGTTCAGCTGTTAAGCTGTAATTGTCTGATGCTGAGGTGTCTTAGTAACATCTCAATATTCACTGATGCGTGTTAAGAGTATTTTTGGTTGTACATATGAAATTAATATTTGCATGCACAGCATGCATGGGCAGGTTGTAAACACACCCTGAAGTATGACATGTTCATAAAGACCTAAGCACTTTTGTAATCATTTGCATACAGAATCAACCCCAGCAAACCACATTTGGTTAAGAAAACACCTTTTTAAAAGCCCTATGAGAAAAGACAGAAAAGAGCAACTTTAAGAAAACAGAACAGTAGGTATGAGAGACAATGTAATAGTGTCTGACCAGAGAACTGTGTCAGAGATAAAAAAAAAAACAAAAAAGGGTAGAGCCAAAGATTTTCACAAATGATTGTATTATTGAGTATATGAAGACACGTAATCATATACCACACATTCATATTTAGACACATGACACCCAAGAGTTATTGTAATCAAACATTTTAATACCAGATTTGTAAATTATATTTTTAAAGGATGTTATTTTTAGTTGTTTTGTATTTATTTCTAGCAAAAAAGGGGGGTTTGCCCTTTTGCCACCCAGCAACCTTGGCAGCTTCAAAAAATAGATGTTGACTGTGTATGAAGCCTTCAATCATAGAAAAATATAATAAATTCTGAAGTCACAAGTTTATTTTTGTTTCCACCTCTTCAGTCCATACGTGAGGAAAGGTTGAAGACCACAAGCTGTTTGGAACAGGAAATAGCTGCCTCTGCACTGTACGTTCTCTTCTCATGGCTGCTGAAACGAATGCTCAGACCCATCCGTGGGGGTTATGTACAATCAAGCACACAATCTTCTAGAACATTTCCAGGATTTCACTTCTCTCATCACATTTGTCTTAACCTTCAAATTTTGAAGTTGTTTTTCCAAATACTAAGCTGTTGGTTAGTTAATAAATAACTGGCATACACTAACTGAATTCAATTGAAGTTCATACAGAACGATAATGAAAACTGAGGGTAAATCTCAATTTCCTTTTGAATGTGTGAATGGATAACCATTTAACAAAGAAGATATTTGTGCCTATACAGAAATTGTGGGTAATTTGCTTGCAAGTGCAGCTCTTTATTGATAAGACACAGTGAGTGTTCTGTGTGCGTTTTCTGTTGCGGATCAAAAAACAACGATTTGTGTTAGCACTTGTGTTCTACTGATGATGCTGCTCTAGATCTGTTAATGAGCTCACGTCAGGAACTGATCTGAACTCACACACAGAGCTTTGACAGCTACCATTTCTTCTGTTCTGACAAATGTCTCTTAAGCTGCCACGCCCTCTCTAGCCACGCCTCCCCTCCTGACTTCCTAATGTGTTATTGTCCTCACCCGTATCTCATAATAAAGATCATGTCATTTAACCACAGCATGGCTGCTGCTCCATTGTGAAGTATTATTGTATGGATGTCGGGTACTGAGCGCTGTGGTTTCTCATTTGTTGTCCTGCTCCTGTTCCCACACGTCCTCCCTGCTCCTGCTGCCCTGCTTGCCTGCGACCTTCCATGTTGTCCTCGTCTCAGATGGACCACCCCAAAACCTCAGACCCTCGTGTGGCTAACTGTTTCTAAGTATTAAATTGTGGACCTGACTCTTGAACTTCCTGCTAATACAAATCATGCCTCTGTAACTGGGTTTAACAAGTCCTGTATCCAGTATGCCTGTGTAGCATAACCCAGAATTTATTTTACAATGACCGATCTGCAGATTTTAAGCGCTGGTCCCATCATAATATGGTGGACAAAAATTCTTTCCAAGAATCTAAGAATCTATGGAAACGTCTGTGGCATCTGTGGGTTAATTAAAAAGAAACAGAAGGAAACAATGTATTTAGGATCTGACAGATTGCTGCAAAGCAAAAGAAAAAGGTGGTTACATAAAATAATCTTTGGAGTAGATACACTAACAGCCATAAGCATCCAGATAAAATAAATTGTCCAGTGTTTCTGTTGGGACACAAAGGATGAACCAGTTACAGAAATTCTTTGTTTGTTCTTTTATTCTATTTTGAAGGAATGTTAGACAGTGCTGTGAAAGGCAAACCTTCAGGAAAAAAAAATTTAAGTGCTTTTTTAATTGGAAATGTGACCATGTATGGGAAAGCCGGCCAAAGTAGCAAAAATTCAAATACAACACATTTTTTACATTCTCTCATTCAATATGATCAGTAAAAATACTGTTTGGGTTTTCCTAATGACCAAGGGTAGGAATCCTTTTCCATGAAATGTGCTAATTTTATTATTTATTATTGCTTTATTTGAGGTAATGCAACACTGCACAAAGCTGTTTAAAAGACACACACACACACACACACACACAAACTCACAAAATACGTGTGGAAAAGTAGCATAGAAAAAACTAGCTGTCTGATCCGTTTCCCTCTTTCTCACGGCTCAGTTATGCTAAGTCTGCTCTGTAGGTGGACAGCTTTACCTGCTCTTGACAGACAAGGCTGCTCACACACACACACACACACACACACACACACACACACACAGAGAGACAGCTGGAAGTACGAGACCACAAGAACAAACTGGAACCTGGTTTACTGGCCATGTGGTTACACTGTGGCATCACCTTAAGAACATTTATATTTATTCTGAAATTATAAATAAAAAATATGTTCTGTAAAATATAAATACAAAAATAACTATAAAACACCAATTTTAATTTTGACTTTAATTTTCCCCCTTGGGCTCCTCTGTGTGCCAGCATAAGCAGTCCTGTGTGGCACAGATGGCACGCGTGTGGTAAGCTGCTGAGCCCTGTGACATTGTATACACCCATACAAGATGGCACACGTGTGGTAAGTTGCTGAACCCTGTGACATTATATACACCCATACAAGCTGGCACGTGTGTGGTAAGCTGCCGAGCCCTGTGACATTGTATACACCCATACAAGCTGGCACGCGTGTGGTAAGTTGCCGAGCCTTATCCATACAATAACACTTCACAATGGAGCTGCAGCCATACAGTCACTGATCCTGCCAATGTTCTTGATTGCTCTGCTAAGTATCTGTCTGATGAATGGATAGTATTAAAGCCACGAAGGGCCTGGCCACCCCCTTTTCTCAGTAAGGCAGTGTTGCCTTGGTCTTCTCTGAACCTGAGAAATAACCTCAGGTTGGTGATTTTCTAGCACAGTCCCCACACGTCGCCCTACTGAAATAAGTGCTGAAATTTCATGCACCATGGTGCCAAATGCCAGTGCAGCTGTTTTCTCAGTGCTGAAAGGGAACATTAGATGTTTGCTGAACCTCATCTGCAGACAGACTGACCAAAAGAATAGACTCTAAAACTAAATTTTGAGCTAAGTCTGAAAAAAGAAAAATTGCTTTTATGGATCTGTGAACAGATATTTGAAATGAACGATTCAGTAGTGAATGTTGAGAAGACACAGCCAGCACGTGGCTGTCCACCAAGCTCCTGCATCTCACAAATGCTATATTATCACACATTACTTCATGATTTCAATTTAGCACATACTTAAATTATTTTTTAAAAATTGTGTAAGAACATTAGTTATTCTTCTGATATGTATAAGTAAACATAAAATATTAATAAAAATAAAATTCCATAGCTCCTGTGCATGCCAACATAAATGGTCTCGTGTGCCACTGCTGACGTGTGACCGTGACTGACGTGTTGCCGTAGACACTCACAAATGGATAAAGACGCTTATTACAGCAAGTCGTTCCACTAAGAAAAAAACTGAAGAGTTGCAGTCAGAGTGAATGAGACTGTTGGACTGAAGACAGCTGATCAAGCTGACATGGCCAAACGGCTTGTGGCCTCTGTTGACCACTTTGCTGTTCTTCATCTTGAGGATTCATGTTGTGCCACCTGTCTCCCTGACAGCGAGCTCCAACAGAGAGCATAGTGTGTTTCCCAAAGCCATTCAGTTTAAAAGAGCACTTCTCCTGGTATGAGTGCCTCCACTCTGTAAAGCGCACACACAGGCCATTTTTAGCTGTGCGGGCTTTAGTCTCCAGCTGTAGAGCTGCCTGTTGATGAAGCACCATGAAAAACCTCGTCACGACCCTCCTGATTACACATGGCCTCTTCTCTTGTGCACCTTTTCTGTGCCCAGCAGCGTTCCTGCTAGTCCTTGAGTAAGAAACGTATTCAAGCAAATTCAAATGCTGCCTTCAAGGTATCTCTCTGTTTGGGTGTTACAGACAGCTAAGTCTAGTACAGGTGTGGATACTGCTGAACCACTATGAAAAGCGAGTGATAAAGAATTCTTGTACATAATATTCTGCATACAGTATAGGTCATAAACAGTAAGAAATCACAAGAAACTATCTTGTGAAAAGGGTGAACACACCATCATTAATCCCTTTGTCCTGTGCAAGCTTTGCATTTAGCCTTTTTGGGCACATCAAAGCATCTTTTCCATAGACTGTCATCAGTATTACATTCAGTTACAACTAAGATAAATACTGTACAGCAATGCTTTTTAAGTCTTTATTCAGATTTACCATCACAAGAGCATAATTTCATAAACTATTGGACAAAATCCAGACTGGGGTGTGGCCTTGCTCGTGGTGTGTCCACAAAGTAATTAGTAAAATTATACTAAAACAATCTAAAAATGTAAGGTTCCATCCATTATCTTAACCACTTATTCCTGGTGAGGGTCACGGGGAAACCTGGAGCCCATAGGGTGCGCGCACACACAACAGGCAATTTGGACACACCAATCAACCTAAACAGCATGTCTTTGGGAGGAAACCAGAGCACCCAGAGAAAACCCACCAAGCACAGGGAGAATATGCAAACTCCACGCACACAGACCCAAGGCGGGAATTGAACCCCAGGCCTGGAAGTGCGCGGCGACAGTGCTAACCACCACGCCACCATGCCACCAATGTAAGGTTCCTCAAAGATCAAATAAAGAGATAAACCCAGACGGTTAAACATTCACCCATATAAACTATGGTACTGAAAAGCAATGTTTCTATGGAACAACATGAGTGACACTGCAAATGTTGAAAGTCTGTATTAGAATGTAAATAAATTTGGTCATGTGTGAAGTGAGGAACTGTTTACAATTTGCCATCTCTAAAAGAAAACATATAGAAGAATTAATTTCCTTCAGTTTTAAAACCTACAGAAGCAATGAATGCCCACAATACACCCTGTGTGGTGATGGCCTTAGCAGTGAGATTGTTAAATATAAATTTAAAAACACACATCTCAACTAAACAGCAGGAGTATGAAGGCCGGTCCAAAGATGTTTTATGTCCAAAGCAGACAGCAATGCTTTGACAGTGGAACACTGAGTTGTGTGTTGGAGTCAGTGATTAAGACTCATGCTAAGATGTGTGTACTGTAATGTGCTGCACTTTGTGTTGTGTAACTTGGTACTCCGTGTGCAGTGTAACGTGCTACACTGTGTGTAGTGTAACATGGTACTCTGTGTGCAGTGTAACGTGCATCCCCGTGTGTAGTGTAACGTGCTACTCTGTGTGTAGTGTAACGTGTATCCCCCTGTGTGTAGTGTAATGTGCATCCCCCCGTGTGTAGTGTAACGTGCTACTCTGTGTGTAGTGTAATGTGTATCCCCCTGTGTGTAGTGTAATGTGTATCCCCCCGTGTGTAGTGTAATGTGTATCCCGCTGTGTGTAGTGTAACGTGTATCCCCCTGTGTGTAGTGTAATGTGCTACACTGTGTGTAGTGTAATGTGCATCCCCCTGTGTGTTGTGTAACGTGCTACTCTGTGTGTAG
>JABJVR010003120.1:0-16379 GCA_025773905.1 Chitala chitala | reverse complement strand
CCGATCTCAGCACACCTCCACCTCACCCCCCCCCACACACACACATACACACACACACACACACACACACACACACACATACAGGTAATACTGACCACATAGACCACACCTCCAAGTCACAATCCACCCCACCATACACACAAGTAACACTATCCACATACAGCACACCTTAGTCTTACAAAGCAGAGCCCCCCACCCCCTACACACACATACACTCAGGAATGTTTGTGTGGTTAGTTGGGTTTTTTCTTTATTCTAGGATTCTGTAAACATACCAAGGGGTCTTTTTAGGTTAATAATAAACAAAACATTAGCAGATCATCAGACCTCTGTTCCATTATTTAGTCATCACAAAGACACAGTTTAGCTGCTTATGTTCTGCACAAGCACATATGTAAATGCCTTTGTTGGTATTTTTATGTGAGAAAATGCGTTTAAATTAGACAAGTCAGCATATCTGATGTCCGTTAACCTTTATTACCCATGAATGTGGTACAGTTGTTCATTTGAGATATCTAGTGTTAGCATGGGGTGTGTTTAGCAGCAAAACCATGGATTCTTTCACTTTTCCAAAATAAGTTCACACACTTGCTGACTATTAATGCTATTGAAGTGCCATTTATTTTTCAGTTTTCTAAGCAGAAATAATCACATTATCTCTCCTGAACAGCCCTGTGGCTTCTAACGGGCGAAAACACACGCCAGGGTGACTGCTAAATAGCTTGACTGACTGTGTGCTAGGAGAATGTCTCCCATGCTCACTGAAACACTTTGCAGTGCGGTGCTCAGTGTTTTATTGTTTTTCAGCATTTCAGGACTTTGACGGCTGTTTCGTGACATCCTCTTTGCAAAGGTGGTAGTGCAGCCACAGTAGCACTTACCTCCCCTGTCTGTCTTCCAGCCCTTAATTTTACATTAGTTTTCATTAACATGTGCAAGATTCAAAGTGTCTGTGTTTTGCGCGATTTAAAAAGGAGGCTTCCCTGCAAAGGAATGAGATGCTAGCTGTCTGCTCCTTCTACTCTACCTTTCATTTATTTCTGTGAATGCCACCGCTGCAAGAGCAAAATTGTGACTTTGCTTTTGTTCTTTCAAAAAAAAAAAAGGCACATTCACAGAAAGTGTGTCAAAGGATAAATCCATGCGGTTCATTGTGTTACTTTTAGATGACGTGCTAGTGCTGTACTTTACAGACGTACGTGTGTCCAGATTACAGCTAATGGAGTGGCATAGATGAACATGCTGAACATTTCAAAGTAAAATCTAACGACCTTGAGATGGCCCTTGTTAAGATGAAGGGCCTTTCGTAATTGCGTCTGTTCTTTTCTGTGTGCAGCGCTTGTAATCTTGTCTTTGTGTTTCTTCACAGCCATTTATGTCACCAAGATATCCTGGGGGCCCAAGACCACCCCTCAGAATACCCAATCAGGTGAGACCTCTGAGACACTTCATGCTGAAGATCACTTGTGTGTGAGAAAGCAGCCTTAGTTTTCACGTAATAATGCCAACTGAGATGACTGTATTGTGTAAAATTTTGGTGTCACAGCACCGTGTGGTTGCATCTTCAGAAATGACAGTTGCACTTACACAGGCCCTCTATCTAGGCACTGGGTGGAGTCCCTGGCAACCAGCCTTTACTTCCTACTGGGATGGATCCTACAAGACAGCAAGGTTTGTGTCACCGCAAGAGTCAAATTCGGGGCAGCTGTATATAAAGTCCTTCAAACCTAACCAAAATTTTTTGAATTTAGTAAAGCTAAGAAACAAAATTAATGAATACATGAATTAGACCTACATTTCAAGGATGTTGTTTCCTTTTTTCCTGCAATATGTATTTGTAGCTTTTTTATTGAAATAGTGATATCTTGTTTTTTGTTGTTTTTAGTTTGTGGGTAAAGTGTTAAGTAAGTAACCAACAGTTTGTTTCTCAGGACATCCAAATATGGGCGGGGCAATGCAGAGAATGACTCCACCTAGGGGGATGGTCCCCCTCGGCCCACAGGTATGTAATTGACAGTACAGGATATTAAAAGCCAGGTGAAGTCACAAACGTCCTTTAAGGTCTGTGTTTGTTTGTTTGTTTGTTTGTTTGTTTGGCTCATATAGTTCTCAAAAAGAGATCTGAAAGTAAACAACTGTTATGTTAACCTTATTGTTGTGTCCTAATCCATGGGGTTGGACTTTGTTGCAGAGTTATGGAGGTGCAATGAGACCTCCTCTCAATGCTTTGGGTGGACCAGGGATGCCTGGGATGAACATGTATGTACTTAATGGTTATTTTTGTTCCTTGTAAACAACCTCTCTTTACTCTTCTTGTTTTAGACAAATCTGAGAAAAGAGCAGCATTTTGTACCCAACTGAACTGCAATTGTCAAATCAGGTCTAAAGGAGGTCATTGTTTGCTAATTGTTCATTTTAATAAAAATCTGATGTAATAAAACTGGTGATCTGACCATCACCTCCTCAGCTTATGTTTTAGCGTGTCGTCTACTTGCTGTTCCTGTGCTTGTGTTGCTATGGTGTTGAAATGGAATCTCTTTGGCGTTGTCATTCGACCAGAGGAGTGGTTGAAGAGATCTGTAAATAAATGTAATAGTAACGAGGAAAAAATGTAACACTGCCAGCACTTACTCCATTACTTATTTCCTAAAATATTTGCCCATGTTCTTTGTATGATCAAGCCTCAGTGTCAGTTTCATTTTTTGAAAAGAATATGCAAAAACATATTAGAACTCAGGAGGACTGTGATCATTTTGAATATGTCTGTGTTGTCACCAGCTGAAATTCTTTGGGGCTTTGTGGTTAAAAAAAAAATCAGTAGTCTGTCTGACCTTTTGTCTTGGTGCAGTGATTGCGAGGTGGCAGTGTCTGACCATGCAGAGGTCACATCAGTTCACTGTGACTACCCTGACGTTTCTGCTTGTTTGCCTTTTATAGGGGTCCTGGAGGGGGCAGACCCTGGCCAAATCCTCCTAATGCTAACTCGGTAAGAGGTGCCCAGGCTGTCACCTTCACTGTAGCCACCTAAAGCAGCACAAAATCTACAGCACAGCTGGCGTCATCTGTAAGGACAGTACTGTAGGAATAACTATGTACAACTCAGCACAAGGCCTTGCGAGATACTAGTCCTAAATCTGACACATTTTATAATGTTATCACTGTTAAAAAGAATTCCTGTACAATAGCTTTTTCTCATTCTACTTGTAGATCCCTTATTCATCAGCATCTCCTGGGAGTTATGTGGTAGGTGACATTATTTTGTTGCTTAGCTAATACTGTTGTTTGAGGCAAGTGGCATTTTTACCCATTTTAACAGATCTGAATCCATCTGCACAAATCAGGTTAAGTACCTTGTTAAAGGGTATTGAAGACTCTCTCAAGTGATTTGAACCAGCACTGTCATCAGGAAACAATCCTTAACAAAACGGCTACCTGCCGATGGCTTTGACATTGCTCTGTTGAGGATGTCGCTGTGAAGACTAGTCAAGGAATTCACCATTTTTACTTCCTGCACTTTTCTTGTCCTCTTCATTAGCGTAAAAGTAATCAGTGTGGTTAGAAATCGCTCAGGGACTTCACAAAACTGATAACTTCAGAAATGTCACTGTGAAAACTATTAAAGAAACAGGGAAAGCAAACTAGGGAAGTAAACAGATTCCGGTGTTTCTGTAAAGCAATCATCTCATGCCAGTGGGGGTTTAATGTCCTATTTGCTTAAGTGAAGCATTACATCATTAAATGACTTGCTAGCAAAAACCTGGGCTATTGTCCTTATGCATTCTCTTCCAGTTAAAAAAGCCAACCTCTGCAGTGAATGCTTTCAGCTGGTGTTGGGTTACAGGGGTCTTCTCAGCTGAACTCATTGAGCACTGTTGTGCTATAGGTTTGGTTAAACATGGTGGCTTTTAAACAGATATGTGCCTCCATTTAGCTGTTGTGTTTTTCTTCACATCAGACATCTTCTGTCAGTTGTACCTTATTCATCAAACAGGAATCATACAAGTGCTGATTCTGTTAACTGCATTTAAAACAATACCTTAGGGTCCTCCAGGAGGTGGGGGTCCACCAGGAACTCCCATAATGCCAAGTCCTGCAGGTAATCATGTTGATTTTTCATGTTTTTAGTACGTTTTTACCTTTGTGTGTGTGTGTGTGTGTGTGTGTGTGTGTGTGTGTGTGTGTGTGTGTGAATGGGTGTGCATGTATGCACTCTTGCCTGTGTTTGGTTACATAGGATTTTTCGTAATAATGAACACTTACTGCTGTTCCTTTTCAGACTCCACAAACTCCAGTGACAACATGTACACCATGATCAATGCAGTACCACCAGGCGGAAATAGGCCTAATGTAAGATACATGAACAGTAATAAATAAGATTTACTAAAGAATGAAAAATGGTCTCAGTCACCGTGAATTATATGCTGAGTTAGATGCATGCAGTTATTTTGATTCAACTTTAGGATGTTTTTGTCGGTCAAAAATGGATACTACTTACTCATTACATAACATTAATTATGCATATAACTACCCATATAGCTTGAAATGCATCTATTTTATCTTTACACAAAGTGAAAAAAATGACAGATAATTTGAGATTTATGTCCTGATGGCCTCACTGTGATAGCGCAGTACGTGTTCAGCTGAGTGCTCTAACTCAGTGCTTTTTATAGCACCAGGCGGTGAGAGGAAGCGCAGCCATTTTGCTAGTTAGCGGCCGTCAGCAGCAGCAGCTGGCGCACAGCGGTGTCGCGGTCATGCCGAGTAGCCGTTACTGTCACCTCCACCATCCTTTTAGGCACTCTCAAACTTCCCCTCTACACCTGTCTAAGTCTGACACATTCCAGCCGTTGAGTGGATGATTGGAATTTTTTTTTCCCATGCTGGAATCTTCATTGATATGCCATTGGCTTTACTTAATGGTGAATCATTACAGCGTTTTCACTAACTGCTTCTTTTTATCATTTTAAATATCTAATGCTTGGCACTGTTGAATTCATTATTCAGTAATTCTGAGATGTAGCTTGTAATATACAGCACGTTAAAATTATAATGATATATATAATAGTTATTTTCATTAATGTGTATAAATGTTAGTTTACACACCTACTGTGCACAAGCATATCTGTGCAACTCTGCATGCATGCCGTGTTGCATCTTATTGCAGCTGTGATGGAACTGAACAGACTAACAGTTGAAGTAATGTAGTGAGTTTGTCATGGAGTTGTTTTACATTTAAGGCCAGCATTCTTAAGTATGCAACAGCATACCGCGTAGCCACTAATCCATAGCTGTTGGCTTTTCCGGTGTGTGATTGGTCCACAGTTTCCAATGGGTCCAGGAGCAGATGGCCCCATGGGAAGCATGGCAGGCATGGAGCCACATCACATGAACGGCTCGCTAGGTAGGATAGTAGGGATGATGGGATTGGAAGGGAAAGGATGGGAGGGGATGATACTGTATGGTTTGAAATACGAAGGGATTGCAACAGCTCTAGGTAAGACAGAAGGAAAGGGGTAAGACGGGATGATAATGGATGGGATGAGGCAGAAAGGAAGGGATTGGAACAGCTCCCTATGTAGGACAGAAGGATAGACAGGAAGAGACAGCATTTGAAGGGAAGGAACAGGAGGAGACAATAATAAATGGGTTGGGATGAAAAATGATTTGAACAGCTTTAGATAGGACAGAAGGGAAGGCAAGAACAGACAGGATGGGATGGGACAGGATGGGTGGTAACAGTGGGCAAGATACAAAAAAGAAGAGAATGGAAGGGAAGGGCTGGGCTTGTTAGGTAGGACAGAAGGGAAGACTGGAGTACAAGGGAAGGGAAGAACTGGGCTCATTAGGTAGGACAGAAGGAAAGACTGGAGTACAAGGGAAGGGAAGAACTGGGTTCATTAGATAGGACAGAAGGGAAGACTGGAGTACAAGGGAAGGGAAGAACTGGGTTCATTAGATAGGACAGAAGGGAAGACTAGAGTACAAGGGAAGGGAAGAGAAGGGCTCACTAGGTACGACAGAAGGGAACACTGACATATTATTTTCCTGCCTTTTCAGTTATCTCATTATAAATGGTGTAACCAAAATTGGTCTGTTCCATGTGCCAGTCACCTCTCTTAATGATAAAGCACTATCCAAGTGTCCCCAGGCACCCTTCACACAGAGCGATACCAGCAGGCAGCAGTCCCCTTCACTGCACTCTTATGTCACTTAGTTACAGCCAACAGATTTTTCCCATACGTCCTGCTCGCTGTAAGCACACTTTATTATTGCTTCAATCGAAGAGCACATTGGAGAGATTACATTTTTTGTTTGATAAATTAAGCAAGAGGACATCGGTGCTGCGTCCTGTTAGCTTTATTGGACCTGTTTAACTATGTCACTGAGTGTGATTTAAAAGTTTGCAACAGGCATGCTGAAGAGCATGTTGGTGTGCTGCGTTGGGTCTCGGGATGCATTCGTCATCAATGTCATATTCATTATTTTAACAGAATTCAGCAAATTATAAAACTGCATGAAAGTGTATTAGTCTTGGATTTGTTAATCGTGATTTAGATTTTTGGTGTTGTAATAGATCCTATTACTACATTTTATTGTAGAAACAATGATTCGTTGTATTGACTCATAACATTAACAACTAGTTTTTGCTTTTATTTCTTGTTATTCGATGCCCCTTGTGGTTGTGAAACACATCACACTCTCTGACTTTTGAGATGGTCTTGAATACCCTTGCGGTCATATTTAGACATGCCAAAGTGTAGCATTCATAAATGTATGAATCTCAAAATCTTAACACAATAAAGTAAATTGTGGTGAATGTCAGTTGGCACATCACATGTTTATACTAGAATGCACTGCTTTATTCATGGACATCTGTTTGTGTTATGCTGATGTCGTGTTGTAATTATATGTGCACTTTGACTTCTGGCTGGCCCATAAAATGATGTAGGTCAATAGCTTGCACCTGCCGTATTGTAAATAGTTAGTGCTGAGTGGGGGGGTTGCCTAAGTCGCCAGAGAGCATGAGCTGTATGAAACACAGTGTCATTTCAGTGTCCCCCTGCTTCTGTTTCTCAGGGTCAGCTGACATGGACAGCATACCCAAGGTAGGAGTCCGTCTATGAAATTCACAGTTAGCATGGATTTCGTTTTTTTTTTTTTTTTTCCTGTTGTTCACCTCTCCTGACTCTTATTGTCCTGGCACCCTCTCCCTTCTACTACGTAACACATTTTGGTGCTGCATTTATTCATTGATTATTATGGTGGGCTCTATGTATGAATTGCAATGCCTTTTGCATTGTATTTTTTTTTTTGTTGAGCTTCTTGTTGCTAACTGTGGCACCAGTGTGATAAAATAAGCTTGTGCAGTGTTAATGTTTCCAGACATCAAATGTTTGTTTGCTGCTAACTCAGCCAAGAAGGATTTATGCTCCAGAAAAATAACCTACTGCAAAAGAGTATAGACACAGAGAACAGTGTGATTATTTAAATGCACTGAGTAAACAGAGGCTCAGCACATAAAGAGCTACCCTTCACTGAGTATGTAAGAGACAGTAGGCTGCCTCACTTCTTGCTGTGTACCAGATACCCTGACTAATCTTTTCTTGTTGTAAAGTTCACATCTCTGTCCCCACAATGACAGCGTGCCTCCACACCTCACACTGACCTGTTGTCATACAGTCAGACCTCCTCGTCTCACACTGACCATCCATCCTTTTATGCTCAGCTCTCCTCCTCTCAGACTGACCTTCCAGCCCCTCACACTAACACTTCCTCCTCTCATTCTGATCTACCGTCCTCTCACACTATTACTTCCTCCTCTTATTCTGATCTTCCATCCTCTCATACTAACACCTCCTCCTTTCACACTGATCTTCCACCCTCTCACAGTAACACCTCTTTCTCTCATTCTGATCTCCCACCCTGTCACACTAATACCTCCTCCTCTCATTCTGATCTCCCACCCTCTCACACTAATACCTCCTCCTCTCATTCTGATCTCCCACCCTCTCACACTAACACTTCCTCCTCTCATTCTGATCTACCGTCCTCTCACACTAGCACTTTCTCCTTTGTCTAAACTGCCATTCTCACTGTCTCTGCCATTGTTCTTGTTGGAATGACACCATCTCTCGTGCCTCAAGCAGAACTCTCCCGGCAACATCAGCATGAGCAACCAGCCAGGCACGCCTCGAGATGACAGTGAAATGGGAGGGAACTTCCTTAACCCCTTCCAGAATGAGAGTGTACGTGTGCTTCTGTGCATTTCTCTGGAAAAATCAGGCATTAATATGCATACCTAACTGTAGTCACTTAACATATTTGAATATGCCATGCGTTCTTGATGCAACATGCTTCTCTTTTGGTTTGCAGCAGTGTAAGATGTCTTTAGTGCACTCCTAAGTGCCCTGTCTCACCTGTCCCTTTTTGTGCCCCCCCAGTACTCTCCAAACATGACCATGAGTGTGTGATCCATCCAGGGCGCAGTTAACGGCATGGAGCATGGCGTGACGTGAGGAGTGTGTCCGGGCTCATTCTTTCTGCCTTTGTCTTCTCTCTCGAAGAAAATTGGTGCAACCGGTTTTTTTTTTTTTTGTATGGTTTGGTTTTTACTCTCGTTTCACGACTTCAGCAATTCAGAGACTAAAAGACTGAACCAAATTCAAGATTTGCAGAGATAAAAAAAGATGGCAAGCCTACATCGTGTCTCTGTATTTATACATTTGTGTATATATGTGGCTATGTAATCTCAAATACATATGCATGTATATACAAATTAAAAGTCCTTTCTTGACCTCACAAGCTGGGAGGAGTTGGAGAAGCCAACAGGAGAAAATTTAGAACGGACTTCTTGGTTCTCTGTCATCTTTGCATCCTTCCCAAATCTAGATTTTTTTATACAGGTGTGTTCTCGTGTATAGGACTGTGGGAAGGGTGGAGTTTCGATTAAAATCAAAACGTGGTAAAATGAGTTGTTAATAGAATGTAATCAAGTAACGTGCGGGAATTTGTTGAACAAAGCTATTACAAAGTACAGTGGCTGGTGTGTAATCTTAACAACATTTCAAACACAGGTCATCAAGAACATGTTGAAAAAACGTATTGACGCGGTCAGTTTTGTGATTTTTATTATTGTTTCGACTGTTTCATATAAATA
Organism: Chitala chitala; assembly: GCA_025773905.1. Classification (NCBI taxonomy): domain Eukaryota; kingdom Metazoa; phylum Chordata; class Actinopteri; order Osteoglossiformes; family Notopteridae; genus Chitala; species Chitala chitala. The sequence goes on along the minus strand of JABJVR010003120.1, from coordinate 7,222 downwards.
TATATATGTATATGTACTGTGTCTATTGGAAGAAGTCAAGCTTATATTTACAGTTTTGTTTTATGTTTAGTGTGCTTCAGGATTCAGACATACGTACAGTGCTTCTAGGAAGAATTCATCCTCTTTTCGCATTTTTTTTTTTATATTATATATATTTTTTTCAAAGTCCTGTAATTTGTATGAGCTACAGGACTGATACATGGACTTAATCTGAAATTATATGAACCAACTTCCCATGCACACAGACAGAGCACATGCAACTTGTAACCTAGTTGTGCCAGATTTTCATAATAATTGTCATAAATTAGGGTATACGTGTGTATGGTAGGGCAGAATCTTCAATTGTACACTTTTATTTACGGTGAAAAGTATATTGGCTCCACAGAGTGGATAAATGTGCAAAGATGATAAAAGGGGGGAGAAGCTGCACCATCTCTGCTACTCCTTTTCTTTCGGCTGCTCCTGTTAGGGGTCTCCACGGCTGATCGCCCGTCTGCCCATCTCACCCTGCCCTCTGCATCTTCCTCGGTCTTTGGGAAGGTTGCACCATGACATCGTTATGTTCTGCTGTGCCAAAAGCACAGCGTTCGTGTGTTGTTTCGTTTTTTTGCTGGATATGCACGTCATGTTACACCCAAGAGTTTGAGGAAACGACAGGAGCTTCCAGTATAATCTCTCCGACGGTTTACGTGTGTCGCATCTCCTGAGGATGTGCAATGACACGTGACCCCCGCAGCTCCTGTCTTGGGGCCCGTGACAGTTGTGAAGACAGGGACGGCCATGTGCCAGTGAGCTGGAGCCCAGCGGCACCGCCTCTGGGCGCGTTCGTGGCCCGGTTCTGCTGAGCTCAGCGCGCGCCTCGCTCGCTCCGCATTCAGGCGCGCGGCTGCCAGCGACGTGTCACTTTCACTTTCCACACAGATTAGTTCTGCTGCTGTTTATTTAACCAAGGATGCATCAGCAGTTATCCCTGTGGAGTTTCAATTTGTGACCTGCTTTAAACAGTCCCATTGATCACTGACAGTGCCCTACACACATTGTTCTGGTAGGCTTTTTTTATATTCAGAAATGGAAATCTTTGTGAAAGCATGTTGTTGCTTAATGAACGACAGGCAGAAGGACAAATGCAGGTTAATTTGATCCACGTTACCACAGTGGAAATAGGTGATATTGAGTGGGATATTGTAATACATACATATGGTCTAGATTTTTATGCTCTTATTTAAATTTGTGTCATCCGGACAAACTGTGATTTCTTTTCTTATTATGTTAGTTTGATTAAATAGGTGGATAAAGGTAGTTGATTTATTACATTAAACCACTGCCTATTATTATTATTATTATTATTATTATTATTATTATTATTATTATTATTTACAGATGTTTAATGCTTTTGTCTTTTGCCTTTTGCTGCAAATTGTAATTTTATAGCTTTGAAATGCAAGTCATTTGTGTTTTTGTGAATTATTTAAAAAAGATACGTAAGCATATGTTTTTTATCATAGCACCATTACAGTACTACCTACCATCTTGTATCCGTGTCTGATTTGTACAAGATGAAGTTACTAGGGAGCTACTTCTGCAAATTTAGGTCACACAACATACGTGTCTTTGTGTTCTTGCTTCTGTTTGTTACATTAGTGATGTGTATATTTTTAAATTTTACATTGCGTTTTTGTAAGTATATTAAGAAGTACAATATGGGTTTTGGACATACTGATATAAAGTTTCTCTTTCTTGTTAAAATGACCAAGTTTTTGCCATGCTTGTGCTTGCTTATGGGCTTTGTGTGTGTGTGTGTGTGTGTGTGTGTGTGTTTGCACACGTACGTGTGTGTGTGTGTGTGTGTGTATGTGTGTCTTTGTCAGTGTGTTTCACAGTGCGCTACTGCCCTCTCTACACACACAATGGCTACAGTCTGCATATGCCCCAAAACCATCCAGAGCCCCAGGGTTTCAGATTTTCTGCTTGGTGGAGAGAAAAGTATAGCTCACTGTACTCAGAACTAGCAGTTTCGATATGTGGGTAAATAAAACAACATACATGCATAGCACATGATAGAATTGGTACAGGATATCTACCAGTGCATTTTTGGGCTGACAGATGAGACCAAAATTGTTCTGCAGTGAAGGTGACCTTGAGCCATAAACAGGACACAAGATGTGGCAATGGCTGAACAGAGGTTAGACTTTGCTACCTCTGAGGCTGCCTATTTGGTTAGGTCCATTAGCATCTGTGCAACATTCCACAGCGCTCACATGCAGCGTACCTGAAATGGAGCCAGCGTTCCAAGCTGAGCTTACTGACCTGGCTCAGAGGACAGGGTGATGTGTCTCTGATTGGCAAACAAATAAATAATATGGACGCACCCTGCAGCTCCCTGACATTGGCTAGCCAGTTTTACATGAGACGTACTGGCTTTATGTGTGTTTGTGGGAGGCAGCCTTCCAGTTGACTGGCTTGCACTGACAGCTCCCTGCAGAGGGAGTCTCTGTCATTCAGGTCTATTTAATTATCAGGGGCAAAGTTCCTGGGTCAGAGACAGATGAGGTGAGCTGTACACTCATCTGGGCAGGCTGTGACGAGTAGGTAAGGCAGTCCTGGATCCACAGAGCTGTCTGGAGCCACAAGGGATGCCCCCACCCCAACACTTACGTGTATGATCGGTGTTGGCGGTGGACTTTGCGGGTAAGTGACCCTTGGCTTGTCTTGAGCTGTTGAAAGTTTTGATCTGCTTCTGGTATGTATAATAGGCTTTTATAACTGGCCAACAGATTATCAATCAATTCAAAAGATACAAAGGTAATCATAGAATACCTTCTTCACTGGGAAGCTTTTAATCCAAGCTTTGAAATATCTTTTATATACACTGAATCTACAGTGGTGTTTAACTGGCAGGTTTTTTTTTTTTATTTTAATAACAAAAGAATTGCATCAAAATTTTTATTTTATTATGAAACATTTAAAAAAAAAAAAAAAACAAAAAAAAATGCACTGCATGGCGCTGGAGTAAAAAAAAAAATCTGATTTTATCTTTAATTCTTGCTTAAGTACTTGAATAGTCACTTGAAAAATGTTTGCAAATCAGTTGTAAGTTCAGTACCTTTGAACATATGAAATGACTGTAGATATGTCATGACCTGGGTGATTGAGAACTTTGGTAGAGATATTTCATCTACAGTAAAGATAAGATAACAGTGCCATGCCTGTGCAATGACCAAATAGCTCCATGACTACGTGTAGCTGAAAATACGAGCACAAAATGATGCACATTTAACTACAACCTGTTGCCACCCGGCAGTCACCATGGCAACAGCCTCGGTAGGGAGGGTTGCTGCGGCAGCAGCAGCTAGGCACACGGTGCAATGTTCCTCTGCTGTGGCTATTTATAGACACTCACAAAGGGCCCTAAATGTCCTCTGAGCAGACCAGCATGATGACACTGGGTTTGCACCAGTACCCACGGCGCCGTGGAGAACACAGATGTGGGCAGGATCATGATCATGCTTAAAGCCTGTATCCAGTGAGCACGATAACACAAAGCACTGCCCATGTTTAAAATGTGAACGTTGTCATTGTTCATTTACCACCCCTGTGGTTCCCCATATATGAAATATACATGTTAAACACTTGTGATTGTTAAAGATACAGGTGTCCTTTGCTATGAACATCCTTTTTGTTAGTCTTATCAGTGTGATGAGGTGAACAAAAAGTAAAACTAAAAACAAGATGGATAATAATATTGGATGGACTTGGATAATATGGGCAATGTTTTATTTTAATATGACAATCACAATGTTGATTTGACATTTTCTAATTTTTGATATGACTACCATCACATGGTGGTACTTTTTTGATTGAAGTTCTTTACTTACATGCCTTAATGTTGCCTTGTCAGTCATGTTAGTTATTTCTTATTTGTCTGAACCTGAAAAAGCATTTGTGTCTTAAAATAAATTAGTGTACATTGAATTTTAATTGTTATACATTTCATCAATTTTTGTTGCATGGCGACTGATGGTAATATCAGCTTTTTTTTCATTTGAATTTTCTTACTTGAAAATACTGTACTGTATTGTAGTTTTTTTATTATTATTATTATTATTGCATGAATGTTAAATATGGTAATTACTTTGGTTTCCATGTTTAATACTAGTATTACTGAAATTTATAGTATTTCAGGTTTTTATAAGAATCAAGACTAATTCAACAAGCTTAATTCATCACATACCCATCTTGTTTTGCAAAGATGATCTTTGTCTTGGGGGAAAAAACTACCAAACAGCATCTATTGTATTTCTCAATGTTGATAAGGATGGAGATGAAACTAACTCTGAAATAACTGTAAATCTTTGTATCACATTTAACAAAACGATTTAGTTTTAAGATGCATTTATGACAGGGCAAGAAGCATTTAGAATATAAAAAGTCACGGACTACAAAAATGTAAAAATTTTCAGCCCAATTAGATGTTTTCTGTGTTTGTATTATGTCCATGTTGAGCATGTATTGTTAGGACAGCACGTTTTCCTATGCTGCATAATATGGAATGAAGTGAAGATTGTTAATGTGGTGTCGTGCTGTTAATAGCGTACTGTTACCAGCCTGCTGTTCAGACACAATGAGGAGTGGACATGTCAGCTGAATAAACGAGGACAGCCAGGGTGACAAAGACATTTCAGTGTCGTGTCACGGGTGACGTTTACATGTGCCTTCAGGCCAGTTTTAAACCATCCTGCAGAAAAGTTTCTGTTGTTTTTGGCAGATTTGTAAAATGTTCCTAACTGAATGGTTCAAGATTGTATGCATGATGTAAGCGGTCTTGCATCTGTGAATGTTCCCAGAGTGGACCCTGAGCAGTGTTAGTATCGCTCTAACACGTCAGAGCTGCTGTTTTACTGTCAGTGGACAATTACTTTCTGGGAGAATTTTCATTCACTTTCAGTCATCCTGTTGAGGGAACACAAGTGAACAATACATTTTAAGGTCTAAAATATTGCAAAAACAAAGATTTTAGAATGAACTAAAAGTAATTAAGTTGAGGTCATATAAAAGATATATTTGCTTGCATTACTAAGAAGGTAAGGCTTCCATTGTAAAGTAGACTCCCTGAGGTTGTGTTGGACGTACTGTATTACGTTTTGTCCATAGGGAAAGTTGTAGCTACCTAAACGTGAAGTCATGTAAAGGTAAAATAAAATGTCAGAGCTACAAAATTCAATATTGTTCCTCAAGGAATCTTTACATTATAATTACCGAATTAACTTATTATCTCAGAATTAACTACATTAATTTTCATTTGTTTATTCGACCTTTGGGCACAAAACAATAAAGGTAATAAAACGGTGCTTCAATCCAAAGTTGACTCAGCCGTTCATTTTCTGGAAAAAAAAAAAACAAATAAATAAATAAATAAATGCCCTGTATCTACCGCTAGAGGGCGCGACAAAACTATTTATGAAGAAAAGGCGAAAGGAATCAATTGTACTTCAGTGTGAAATAATTCATTTTCTTTGGTAAAATTAATAGATATAGTAGCATTACGTTTAACATCACCTGACAAGACATTCTCCATCAAATTATAAATTGAGAAATGAATAACGTTATGAATCAATGGTCTTATTTATGGTATATCTATAACAAGGGCGCCATCAAGGGGGGGACAGGAGTGGCCACAGCCTCCCCATGAAAGCCTCTACTGTAGCTACTCTTGTGGCCATCACTTTTTTGCCACCCATTTTTTGCAGACATTGCTGTTCATCATAGGCAGAAATCCTGGAGGGGGGGAGACATGTGCTTCCCCTCCAAAGGGTTGAAAGGTTGCCCTCCCCCCTGTATGTCACTGTAAACCGAGCTATGTCATTTGTATCTCTCCCACAAATTACTCTTGTTAAATATTAATTGTCCCCCCAAGAGTGAAATGAGATTTCCACCCCTGCTTTTCACAGAACCGGATTGAGAAAATCCTGCTCGTGACATTTTTAACTTTTCAGTTAATTTCTTCATGATTTAGATGCACCGGCTTTAGCTAAACATCATATACTTTTCTAGAAAGATGTTAACGTCAGAGCTTGTCAGTCTCTTGGCATTATGCCTTGGTGTTTGTGTCACCCCATGAAAATCATTACCCACCCCACTGAAAATTTTTTGCATTCATGATGCATAATGTCACATAGTTATGGAATTATTTCCATTTTTAAATGGTGTTAATTATGTTTTTTTTTTTTATTGGCTCCATCCATCGGGTAATATATTCACATTGTAATCAGTCCACAGCCTTTGTTTCTTCTAGCTTCTGAACTTGAAGCCTTTGAGCTTTGGCTGATTTAAACAAAAGTGTTGAAAATGTAAATATGGGCTTTAATTGCTGATGACTGTTGTGGACTGTGCATATTGATTAGGTGCGTAGGATCCATCCACATGAAGACCTCAGATTCTGGGTACCACCTCTTGTCTAGGCACGGCTGTTATCAGGAGTGTGTCCTTCCTTATCACCCTCTACCAATGCTGTATCTGCTCTCCCACAACCCCTCATGTTTTCCCATATTAAACTTTGCACAAGCAAAACTTTTAATGCTCATCTACATACTGCCTCCTTCCAGAAATCTTTACCAGTGCATACAGATCCCATATGGATGGTAATTCACAACATGCCTTTATCATTTCTCTCACTGTGCATGTTTAAATACATGATTTGAGCCCCTTCTTTAAGCACAGCACCCTAATAGCATTATTCTGTAAACGTCATTAATCTTCTTTCTTTCTGAGACGATATTAACTTCTAATGATGGGGGCTGACAGACTGTCTTTGGGATAAATGCAGATCATTACAGTGGGACAGTCAGTTTACACCCTTGTTGTTTACCTGAAAGTACATTTCTAAGGTTTCTGACTATTCCTATTCATGTTTTTTTTCCCAAAGGTCATATTTAAAAAGGAACTGTAAGGTGGCAAGAACTTTAAGGAAAATGGCAGAATTAAAGTTTTCCCTCAATTAAATGTATTTTATTTAAACTGTATATCATGCAAAGAGTGAGTAAATATATTCTCAAAACTGACAAATTTACATAGTCTTGTATAATTACATTGCTATACTTTAATTAAGATATTCTGTTAACACACATAGGGTGGTTAGCACTGTCGCCGCGCACCTCCAGGCCTGGGGTTCAATTCCCGCCTTGGGTCTATGTGCGTGGAGTTTGCATGTTCTCCCTGTGCTTGG
>JABJVR010003119.1:0-16380 GCA_025773905.1 Chitala chitala | reverse complement strand
GTGTCCATCAGAGCTGCTGTTCACTGAGGTTGGGGGAGGGGGTGGGTGGGTGGGAGGGAGACGTACCTGGATGCACGCTCCTGTCTTCTCCTGGCACAGGCAGCACAACAGCGCCCAGCGGTTGCTGGGGATCTGCGACACATTCGTGATGGGTTCCATCTTCTCAGGGTTTGCGATACTCACCTTCACAGACAGATGTAAACCGGAGGTCACACACTTAAACTATAAGGACCAGGTGAGTCTGCCAGCTCACCTCAGCGCTCTGTGGCTCCTGGCCGTGACCAGGCAGCAATAAATGCATTGCCACTGTGAGCCCGAACCACAAAGAGACACTCACCTCTGGGATCCACAGCGCACAGCTCATGTGGACCCACTTGTTGCCGCTGCGTGTGGGCTTCATGGCGCCACCCTTTTGTGGACAGAGCTGGCACTTGGGTGCCACCCCCAGAGCGCAGGTCCGACAGAGCCAGCTGCCTTCGGGCACCTTCAGGATGCCGTAGCATGCCTGCCGACACAGACAAGCACAAACGCACACACGCATTTACAATGAACGCGTGTGCACATGTACGAACTTACGGTCCACTGGCTTGCAGATTTACAACAGCTCACAACCTGTCACTCGCTTTCTCGACAAAGGTGGGCTACGGACTCTACAAAAACCGCGCAGCAACACAACAGCAGGACCCCCCACCTGGTGAACGCACACGTTGCATTTGTCACAAAAGACCATCTCGTTCCCATCTTCGCCGTGAGGAGACTGGCAAACATCGCAAACAACGTCTTCATCGTACTCGATGCCCAGACCTTCCTCCGTCTCCATTGCATGCTTCATGTTGTCGTAGCAACGCCGCTCAAACTCTTCCATCACTCTCTCCATCGTGAGCTCATCTATCTTCTGCATCCCTGTGAAGTACGACACCAAGCTTAACCGTTAGTTCGGCTTGCTGTGTCCTGTCGCCCAAGTGACAGGAATTGACAAAGGCAGCCATGAGTCGGCCTTCCTCACCCATCTCGCTAAACTCCTCGTTAACAATCTCCAGCCAGGCCGTGTCCAGCTCATTCAGGTCATAGCGGCACGTGGCTTCGGCAAGTGTGTGCAGCCCCACGTAGCCTGGTGCTGGTGGCTCCGACCCCGATGACCGTATCAATTTCTTGGGTCGGGTGAACATGACCGCCTTGGATCTCTCCAGCATGGTCCTGAGAGTGCAACAGAGACCCAAAGAAGCTTTATGTCTGTCGCTGTCATGCTCATAATGAAAACTTACCGAATGAATACATCCAGTCTTAACGCCGACTCTTTGGCAGCTCAGGGGCCCTCTCGCTTCATATACACACACGTCACTCGCGTCCAGGTTCTACATGCCAACTTACCGGACCTGTGGCCGTGGGATAGAGTGAGGGCTGACGGGAACCTGCACCCCCTTCTCCCATTCCTGCCTCCATGGGTCCACCAGTGTATAGTAGGACTCTGAGTTGAGGTGAACGGAGTCAGGCAGCTTCATGGCAGTGATGAGGTCTGTCCTGAACACCTATAAATCATCAGTATTGTTTATTCCAAAGCCTATTGTCCTCCATGCCAATTGATGATTTGGACACCCAAACACATGCACCACGTACCTCAGAGGGCTTTTTGCTCTCAGGTCTCGACCACGAATTTCTCCTGCTGAGCTGGGATTTAGAATACTGAGACCATGAAGTTGAGCTGCCTGGAAGAAGATCAGATGAGAAGATCGTCCTCATGTTCAGACTCCATATTTATGTCGCCCTTGTCCTCTTTACACCCACAAACAGAATTCAACCAATGGGTCAATGACCAATTTTCCTTTGAAAGGCATTCCCTTAGAGGAACCTCTGACTTGTCTCCAAGTCAATTAGGTTCTCTGGCCAAAAGACCCCACTGGTTCTTCCCCCTTGAGGTTTCAATACCTCTACTCTGCTCATAAATCATCTTTACAGAGAACTTTGAACCTGAATGAAGAATGACATGTAATATTACTGTACCAGGAGCAGTACAGAAATTGCTAATCCCCAACAGGTTTATAACTCCTGGCCTGGTATCACTTTTGTAAATATCCCCACCCAGGTTCCTATCCCTTGGGTCATTGTAATAATTCATACCAGTCCAAACCTCATCTGCAGCACACCTGCTCTGCCTTAACATTAAAGGAACAAATAAAAAAATCACTGCATACATCTCACAAATCTTTAATGTTTGTTTCCATTGCTGTTTCTTACCGATGACAAGTTATGCAGTAGACTCTAACAAATCTACAGAGTGAGACAAAAACCCACATAAAAAGTTGCATCAACATGAATGACTGAGCAGGTAGAGAGGGCTAAAAGGGCAAGAGAAAGGAGTCAGTAAACAAGCAAACAGTGTTGAGGAAGGCCCCAGACAATATGAACAGGACACGAGTCCTCGGACTCACTTCCGTTGTCAGACTCATCACTGCTGCTGGGATGCTCGTTTCGCTTCATGGTCATGTACTAAGTGGGAGGCTCCAAGTTCTGCTGCAATAAAAGCTAAAAATCAATCAGGATCTACAATAAGGGCCAACACAGTTGAGTGTACATAGTGAGGTTTGGACAAACTTCTGCGACAGCCTCGTTAACAGAAACATGTGGGCTTAGTCTAGACTCTAACTGTGAAATGTTAACTTAGCATTTTCAAGATGAATCATACTCTTTATATTACATTCCAGCAAAACATCCAAGCATTGTTTTCTGCACCATCATATGGTGCAAACCAACAACAATGCAGCATCTTTCATCCAAGCTTGATTCAAAGCATATATGAACTGCTTGTACTGTCAAAAAGTACTTTTAATTGCATTCATGACAGCAGTGACATCATAAGGGCTGTACAGGAAAAGTTTATTTTTTTAAAGGAAACACACCTCACTGGCTCTGACAGTGCTGCTGAATCCTGTCACTGCTGGTTCTGTTGCTGACATCTAGATAGGGACACCACAGTTACACTGACAGAGTTAGAAAGCAAAATCATGATCAAGGGTTAAACAAGACTGTAAATCATGCTTTATTTTTCAGAACACGTTTCCATGTAGACATCTTGTGTTAAACTCCTTATCATCCAATGCAGTAAAACGCTGAAATCATGCAAGCCCATTTCAGTTTTAAATCCAGTCAATTTAATTTTGAAGTCAGTTCATAAGTTATTACTTTCATAAGTATAGCAAAAATAATATATTCAGCTTGAGTTTTCCGCTTTATACGAGCACCAGTAGTAAACTACTATTTCAGATGGAAAAGTGGATAAGTGCCACATTAAATCGAACGAATTACACCGCATTTAAGTTTTTTTAAAGGCGTTGCGAAGACCTAACAGCACTGAAATTTACATCCGCTCTCTTAGTATGTTATGTAAAACTGTATAAATCTCTCCTATTACATATTCAGATTATTCAACGAAGGAAAAAACTTACGGTGTATTTTATCAGCTCACTGAAGAGTGTCTTCCTCATTCCAAATTCATATTTTATTAACTTGCATTATACGTATTTCTCCTTTGGCAACGAACGAGACAACGCAAACATAAGTGTCACAGTATGCAGGACTCGTTTCTTTCCGATGTTGAATTTATGTTTTGCTTTTAAAATTATTCGCTACTTTAAACACTGTTCAAAGGTCGCCATATACAAGCCTTCTATAATTAATAAACTAAACTACGTACTGACATGTAAACATTACCAGCGCTTACAACACACGATACACCCACGTGGTATTCAAGTAATTTTCAACGGATTGCATAAAAGCAAACCTTCGAAAACAGCCTTTATGACGTCACTTAACTGACACCCGAAAGGCCACCTGCTACGCGTGGCCACGCCCCCAGAGTCCAGTTTAACTGCCAATAATATCCCTGCAGGATATACCGACCATATAACGAACAGTCCATATGTCATGTATATTTACTATAAACCACGCAACTAACCACCTTAAACGTGTATCAGTGTGCCTACCTGTTTCACATGTGAATGCAAAAGTGTATAACGTGTATAAATATGCACCAAAGCGAGTTTAATCCGATTAGTTTCTATTACGACTATCTTCCAAGTCACCGTATATATAGAGATTGCACAAATCTAATTACTGAGATTGCAGTTTTCATGTAGTAACCATGATATGACTTAAAAATATACAGAAACTAAGTCTGCGATCCATATGTCGCTTCTGTACCTGACTGAGTGAAAGTAAAACGAGGGGAGGCTGTTCACTCCTCAACGGCAGCGACAGCCTCCATTTAGGGGTGGGGAGATCCGGACGGAGAGCTGTCCCGAGAAAAACCCAGCTCCTTTACAATTATCTGAATAAACTTGTTCGCAGAAAACTAAAATTATCTTACGGCACACTTCACTTCGTAGTAAACATCTAGCTGGTTTAATTTCACTCGTAACTGTTTTAAAGTACAAATCACTCAAAGTTCTACATACTGTATTAAGTACCTTGTGCTAGCGCGGCTGGACTCTTAAAATAATTTCACATTATAAGCAAAGCATAAAAAGTTCACGTACATAACGCTGTTGGCAATTTCTTTGTCGCGCTAGAGCCAGCTGCTATCTTCGGGGCACACTCGACAGCATCTAAACTTGAGCTTTTGGCGCCATTTTAGTGACGTTTCTTTATTTCCAGCGCGCAGCCACCTCCGGCGCGAGACAAATATAACTGACACAAATTAACCGCTCGGATAAGACAAAAACTCTTTAAACTGTTTTTCGTACGTTTTTTACGAAGTGGGGGGGTGACTACATTTCTTAAACCTCACGTTGGACGGGGAGAAAACTAGGCTAGGGCGTTTAAAACGCTGCTCTTGACCGATCCGGCAAAGCGATAGAGGAAGCGCGAGAGTACCTACAGAGCGAAGCGCGGCCACGGCGGTGCTGTTGCTATGTGAGAACCGGCGGCGCGGTTAAAGAGACCATGCAGCCGCGCGTCGTTGCGCTCCCACACTCACGCGCACACGTCGCGTGACCGACGTGCGTCCCCACTTTTGAGAGCGCGCAGCTGCTGTGGAACCGTGATGCTGCCTCACCCACGCAAACACCGTCTGACTGACTGACGTACGTCCCCAGCTGGTGAGACAGTGCAGCCCGCGGCCCGCCGCGCGCCCTCATCAACACACACGCGCGCACACGCACACACACACACACACACACCGTATGACTGACGTACGTCCCTGCTTGTTAAAGGAGAACTCATCTCAAAGTCTCCACCGCACTGGCACTGGAGGGAGACTAATTGAGATTGTAGATATTTTTAATTACGTTTTGAAAAAGCAATGCTTTATCGTAACCCCATGTAGTTATAGTAGTATAAACGAAATTGCAACCTAACTGACTACTTTTATATATTCAACTCAGTTCAACAAAATGTATTTTTATATAGCGCATTTTACAGCAATGTGTCTCAAAGCACTTTACAGAAGAAATTGTAGATGTTACAAAATAACAGCAATAGGAATAACTACAAATGAATGTATTATGTTCATTTATATGTAATATATGGGTTTATTAATAGCAACCTACAATGTAAAATGTTTCCAGTTACATAAATAGCGCACATTTTTTATTGCTGTTCATCGACATTTCTAAAATGAAGTCTAATTAAAAGCAGATATTATAGAGATTTTGTAATAACTAATATTATGAGTGGTAAATGTTGCATTGTGGTTGTTTAAAGGTACATAAGCCGACTCGAAAAGTATATCACGTGATTGGAAAGGTTTTATTTTATCCAAAAACACAAATTTTATAATTGCCATACTCTGGGGCATTTATGAAAAGGAAAAAGTGCTTTATCATAAAGGCGGGGCTATTTGACCGACAGCAGTTCAGGCGCTGGCCCCGCCCACAGGCTCTATTATCAGGTGGCGTGGACTTATGCATGAAACGTTCACAACTGCACAATTTGGGGTTTGCAGGACAACAATATTCAGAATTTGAAATGAAACAAGTTCATATTTCCTTGTAAGCTTCTATTTTTAAAATAAAATCTCTGTGTAGAAACATTTTTTGAGTATGATAGCTCATACGTTGTCCTTTAGTTTTTTTTTTTTTTTTCCTTCATATAACGACATTCATGGCATAAAATTGATAAGATTACCTGTATTAAACATGTATATTGCCGTGAAATCTCTTAAAAACATCTATTTATGTTGTACTTTGTTGGATGTACTGTATATGGGCGTCATTTCAATGCATAAGATGTGAAAGTAAACATTTGGAAAAATGTTTTCTGAATGTATTTGCTGAACATGAGGTTTGTGCTACATAAACACAAATACTGTGTATATTATGAGGTTTGGACACAGGTTAACTTCTTCAGAATGACTGGCCACCTCAGCAGAGATCCAAACGAAAGAAAGAAAAAGCAGTCCGTTTAATACCCTTATTACAGTGTGCTGAGATCTCAGTTTTAATATGGAGTTTTCAACACAAAAACTACGTGTGGATCAGCACTGGGAGCAACCTTCACTCTGGTATACAAGCTGTTTGGTTTGTCACATTGGTACAAGGTCGTCTATTATTTTTTTTAGCACTGGCACTAGGAGACAAGGTTCAGAAAACATATCAGCAAGTCAATGCAGATGTGTGCCTGCGGTCTGGAGAAACAGTGAAAAGTCACAGGAGATTTGCTCCAGAGGATCGTGGGTGAATGAGGTGGTTGGTGAGCATGCTGAGGTCCCTACACCGGGATAAGGACTGCCTCTATGAGGGCCTTATAAAGGAGCAATTAGTATTCAGGCCCTTTTTCCTTTCCTACTTTTCAGGGGCTTCTTCTGTGGAGTGTACGGCTTGCACCACTTGTTAACTCATGCTCCCTTACTACCCAGAATTGCGTCATAGGATTTGCCCGTCCTTTGCACCTGTACATTCTGAAAGCCTGCGCTGGTCAGCATGCGGCAGTAGTGAGATGGGGGCCGTTCTCGTCCCTGCGTCTGTACCAGCATGTTGAGGGAGAAGATTTGGGCTGTTACAGGACCCCGCCTGTTCTCAAACAGTAGCGCCTCTACAATCAGCACAGCGCCACCTGGAAGCCACACAGAAGACACTCAGGACACTCTCCTCCTGCCTACCAACAATGTACACACAAAATGAGACTCCCCACATCAACAATGTACACACATAATTAGACCCCCCCACATACAAAACCACCTGAGGATAAATAAGTCACAACTTTACTTTTTCCTGAAGATGATGTTTTATACATTTTGGTGAGATAAGCATAGACAGAACACACACACACACACACACACACACACACACACACACATTTTGACACAAGGTGTGCAGTGTATACAGACTGTCCAAACATAGTTAGTCTGTATACCCCTGGATGTTGTTTAAAACAATACACCTGGCAATATCGTATGCACTACGGTAATTTGCACATACCAAGCCAAAATATCCACATACGAGCATCTATATAGGGAAACTATGTACATATGTTTGCACTTTCATGGTAAGACCACACACCTGGTTTGCATTTTTCATAAATATTCTGTAGCAACTGCATAACCTTGTCCTCCTTCCAGTCATGAATGATCCTCGCCAGAACATAGAGGTCTGATGATGGTATATCGCCAGCAAAGACATCACCTGCCGTTCATCAAACAGAAGCAAGATGGTTATCCATCCAATCCAGATGCAAGGTTCTGCCTGACCTATGGCATGTCTATTCTCTGTTTGCCATGGTTACCAAATATAAGTCAGTGTAAAATAATAATGAAAGATCATCGTCCATTAAAATGACGACTCAGAATCATATTTACCGAGCCATCCATTTTACAATGCTTCTTTTACTTTGTTTAGGTTATTCCCTTGAAGTTGCAAACTTACTCTTACCTTGATATGATCTTAGCATGTGCAAAGCCTTAGACTCACAAAGCAGACCCGCCCGCCTGCAGCGAGCAGAGCCGCCCGCCTGCAGCGAGCAGAGCAAGCTTACCTTCCTGAAACAGGATGGTGTCACCCTCCTGGGAAAAATGCTGTTTTGCAGCCCGAACCACCTGGGGCACGTCAAGTACAGTGACGGAGGCTGAGGGGTACGTTCGTGCCAGTTCCCGTGCCAAAGCCCCCCCACAGCCTGCCAACAAACACGGAGAATATGCATCTGGGCTTCATGAGGCTAACAGCAAAGGAAGACATTTTCTGTTTATGTTTTTATAAACAATATGGAGTGTTTTGTTGTCTGTATTTTTTCACAGAAATAATTTTGCACTGTGTTTTTCATGATAATTATACAAGTATAAATCTGCAAAAGCAAACCCAACCTCCAAGATCAACCACTGTTTTAAAAGGTGAAAGGTCAAAGGCAGTGACAACATCGGGGCCGTCAATGGCCCAAGTACAGTTCATCAGACGCATGAACTTCAGCATCTCCTCGTCTGATCTGAAATGAAGGTAGCAGCAAACAAACAGCAAACAGCACACTTCAGGTCTAATAACACCTACAAAAACATTCAGTACAGTTGTTTTCAGTTACTGATTGAACCATTGCTAAATGTTAAGAATGTTATCGTTTATTCAGATGAAGATATGAATGTTTTCTGTTGTCTCTTGTTACTTTGTAGCAAATTACATTACCATGAGTGACCATTTAGTTTTTCCTTGTATTGTCTTGTAAATTATGCACATTGTCATAAAAATATTGAACAGTCAGTCTGCGTATGAACGAGCTGTCTCATAACACACGTTATTATTAATGGCAAAATAAAATGTCTGTGACTTTGTTTAATGCTGAGAGGTCCGGCTAAGAAATTATACTGTAAACAAGATGGAATAGTTTTAAAGCTATTTTAAGATAGCCTTTAGAACGAAATCATTTCGAACATTATAGCAGATAACCACAGTCAGTGGGAGAGGTCTGAGATCTCTGAGGTCTTTAACACAAATCTAGGAGAAATGCAGTCAACAAATCAACACTAGCAGACTACAGTACTTAATTAAAAATGTGCTGCATGGTTTCATATTTAAATGGACATATAAAAAGGATGAGAAATCCTGAACCTGTATATGGCTTTGAAAATGTCTTCTGTTGGAATTCCAAATGTTTTTTCATTCTGGTTCTTCCCCTCTCTGTAAAAAAAAAAAAAATACACATAACAAAGACATTATCTTAAATGTCTATTAATTAGAAATATCTTTATCTAATGCTGGATATTCTTATAATGTAATCTATCCAGGCATGTGTATTACCAACACTGTCACTCATATGATTTTGTGTAACTGTGTGTCAAACTATGTTTAAAATTACTGTGCTGTGTTATAACCAATAAAGACTTTTTTTAAGTATAAAAAGACTTGCAATCCTGAATGTCCAGGGACAGGAAACAGACCTTATGCTTACACAGGAAATATCTAATAAATTTTTTTTTTCCAAACTACTTGTGAAACAACTCACTCATACGCATTATTTGGCATGAAAACCACCCATGTTAAACCAAGATCATCTCTCCTACTACATACAATAAATTAACAAAAATGCACATATGAAACAAGAGGAGGACCATACATTCATCTGTCATCCCACCTAATGGCATCTGCCAGGTTCCCCCAGAGTGGATAGATGGTCTGGGAGAAGTAGCTGACCATGCTGTAGAGGGAGCGGACTCCGCCCTTGGCCAGGTACAGGTTGGACACATCAGTACTGCTGTACAGGGCTGCCAGAACGAGCACATATTACATCACAGACAGGGAAAACACACGTCAACATCTCACCTGTTTGGAGACATCTGATGTTGGCACGTGATTTAACACAGCCAATATCTAAACATAAATTGTGTATAATAAATAAGATCTACAAATAATATTTATTTTACCATAATGTTTCTGTGTATATCACAATATCTACTTTATTTAATTTTTCCCTCATACTGGCAAGGCAGTTGTACTGTGATGATGAACTGAAAGCAGTTTGTGAAAATGATGAAAAGATGACTGCATGGAGTCACATAAAAGACCTCAGGTGTGTCTGAATCTGGAAAAAATATATATTTACTGCAATTAATTTACAGTAAAGCACAATTTCAGCCATCTAATTTCTGCAGTTTTGTCAGTATCACATATTCAATTAAATTCAATTCATTTTTATATAGCGCCTTTTACAACAATGTGCCTCAAAGCCCTTTCCATATTTCTTGTGCAGAACCCCTTAGCTGTGTGCCTAAATAATTAAGTGGTTAGCATACCAAAGCAATGAAGTAAAGAGAAACCATTAAATAAAACAAAATACCATAAAATCAAAAATTTTTAAGTAATACTTTTAATGGTTCATAGAAACTGGATGACAAAATTATTGGTGTGCAACAGAGTAACATGCCTGTATTTTAGTTTACTGTAGCTCATGTTCCTAAAAAGGTCTGGAACTGTGAAGCCTTCAGAGACAAACACACACCCTTAAATCAGATTTAAATGCAAGGAGTTCACCTTCGCCCTCTATCACTTCCACATCCAGCAGGTCGATGCCCACCAGCATGTCCAGCAGCCTCTCGGTGCCATCTGCGCTCATGCCTAGTTCTCGTGCCACTACCTGTGCACTCACAGGCTTCTGGGACTTCAGCAAAAAGTCAAAGACCCCCAGCTCACAGGCGGAGAAAATCACCTGGGTGTGACACACCGAGAAAGAGTGGAAACCAGCAGCACTTGTGAATCAGGAGGTTTAGTTACAATAAACTAAACCCAGCATTCTGCACCTCCACACCTGTTTCCCTCAAAGACACCCAGAGGGGACAAATCCTTTTGACTTGAAAATCATCACTTCAGAATAATCTCAATAAGTCATTTTGTTTAAACACTCCAGCTGTGTGTAAATTTTTACACATACAACGTACATACAGGAAAATATACTGGCCTTGTCACATCCCTCCCTGTCATGTTCCCTCTGTACCCTAGATGTCGCCCTTCCTCCTTTCCTGCCTGTTTCTTCGTTATCAGTTGCCAGCCTTGTGTCGTTCAATCTGTTAGTGTGCCTTTATTTACCTCCCTGCTTTTGTTAGTCCTTTGCTGGTTGTTGTAGGTGTATGTAGATGTTATCTTGCTGCAGTAGTGAACTAGCTGTTGTGTTGTTCCCCTGTTCTTTATAGTTTGGATTTAGTTCTTTGTGTTCCCTGTAGTCAAACCTTTGTGACCTGTTTAGCCCTTTGTTTATACACTGTTTTATCCTGTATTAAAGCCTCCCTTTTGGCACATTTGGCCTCGCCTCTCTTGCCTGCTTGGCTCAGACATTACAGGTCTCTTCTGAAGAGCTCAGAAGTTCCACAACATACATTCAAAACTCACTATACAGAATACCACAACACATCTTTGAAAGACCTTTGAGACATAAGCTTCAGCTGAGTTAAAGATACTTAAATGGGTAATGAAGTTACATTTACTAAAATTTTACTATAGTTTTAATGAAATACCATGAAGTCTCACAATGTACAAACTGCAGCAAGATTCTAACAAATCACAGTGACGTGAACACAGACAAGGTGACATCTGAGAAAAGTAAGGATAATCTCTACAGTCAGGTTGTTCCTGAATGGTTAATGCCATGCTTTTGTTGGACCCCGAGTTAAAGCTGAAAGTCCTGACTTCGCACACATCTTGAGTGTTTCGTTTCTAATTCAATAAAGTGGTGTACAGAGGCCAAATACCAAAAAAACTTGTTGTTCCAATATTTATGAACCTGACTGTATGTCCTTTATATTGCAACAGGTAAACACCTGAGAGAGTTTGACCATGAGTCCCTATCGCTGATCTGAAATCAGACAGCAGTACCTCTGTACAGACATGTGCTACATCAAAACAGGAAGTGTACAACACACTTCAAGCCAAATAATGCCCATGCAGCAGCCAAAATCCTGCCTGTCAATACCACATACCTGTATATCTACTAATTACTGGTATCTGATTTATTAATTACTATGCCATAAATATAACATTAAAATGTAAAAATAAATAATGGCATCTTATTTTTAAATGTATTTAGAGTTAGCGCAGGGGGGAACCTGGGTGGGGGTGACATTTCCATTGATATATGGTGTTGGTATGTGTTATAGGCCACTGTTTACACAGCATTCCGAGTACTGAAAGACCCCCTGCTTTGATCACTATTGTGGATCACAATACATACCGGTTTTTAAAAATTCAATTAAAACAACAGATTAGCAAACATTTATGTGTACTTAAATATATATATATTTACACAAAATACAAAAGCTATGCTGTACTGGTTCACTATCATCCCACAATGATCCTAATATTCATATTTTAGACCCCAGTTTTTATTAAGTAATGGCTCCCGTAAGACCCCCAAATAATAAGGGCAGACAGACCCCCTTCAGGTACGTGTGCCAGAACAACCCCCCCCCCCCATCGAGCCTGGTTACCACTTTGCTGTTGACAAAGACACACAGAAATCCTGGTCATTCGTCATCAATATGAATGATTTCAGCAATGCCATTACAAAATACTCACCTTTGAAACTCTGAAGCCATTGAGATACTCCAACAGTTTGAAAGGATAATCCAGCTCACTTTGGGACAGCCTCTCAGCCATGGTACGCTTCTGCGGCACAAACAGAGGCAGGTTATAAAGTGTAAAGAACTGATTGTAAGAGGCCTTTGAACCTACAAAAACCCAAACTACTGCAACTCTGTGTGTCGCAATATCAGACACAAAAACTGTTACATAATCATCTAAGGGTAGGCCTTTGTTTTACCAAATACTTAGTATTTCACTTCACCTTATTTCATATATTTAGTTCAATCAAAATACGTCTATCCAATGACATCAACAAAGCATTCACATAATAGTTGTGCTCAATACTCACATTCACCTCTTCCCCGAAATTTGGTCTTTGGAACCGCTATATTTAGGGCTGTGTCCGACTGTATCGTTTTCCTGCAAATCAAAGCGAATGCTGCACATATCTGATTTGGCAGATCCTATATTATCGTTTTACAATTGCA
Organism: Chitala chitala; assembly: GCA_025773905.1. Lineage (NCBI taxonomy): Eukaryota > Metazoa > Chordata > Actinopteri > Osteoglossiformes > Notopteridae > Chitala > Chitala chitala. The sequence goes on along the minus strand of JABJVR010003119.1, from coordinate 3,407 downwards.
TCTAACCCTATTACCAGTATACACAAAGAGCAAGTCAAAGCCAAACCAGTGCATTTCAATTAATCAAATGCAAACGTTGAAGAAACGTCTGTTGCGTTTACTAATTCGACATATTAAAGTGTTACAGAGACATGAGACATTTTATAGGTTTGTCTTTGCCAGAGGACGCTTGCTATAGAAATTTAAAAATACCTTTACCGTGACCGATCAAATTGACAGACCGTAAATAATTTTAAAAAGGTTTTGTTCCACAGTCATCCATTAATTTTAAAGGCAACATGGATTAAAATAAACAACCGGGTCCCGTGTGTGGCTGGTTTTTCTTAAGAAAACGACAATATACATTAAAATACCATTACATTATAATACGATAACATTAAAGCTTTGCTTTTAAATTTACTTAAGCTACATTTTATAAGATCAAATGTAAAAAGATATGTTACCCACCCTGTCAAACCTTTTATCGGGGCGTTTGAAACTCTCTGTGGACACATAAGAGTTTTTTTTATTAAAAATGAATAACTGCGTCTCAAATAATAATAATCACCATATAATCGGTAAGATTAAGCGATTCACTTTCTTCATGCAATGTTTTCTTCCCAGTCACGCAACCCTGTTTCCATGGGGCATCCCTGATTTGTGAAGGAGCGGAGCAGCAGGAGGAGCCTGTCCACACGTCACTTCTGGGGGGGATGTCCGCTGCCGGTGCACTGTCAAGAGATTTTAGACACGCCAGTGTGTTTGTATGTGCCTGGTCACACAATCTGAATGTATGTACAATATTAATCGGCAAACGGAACCTTGCTATTAATTTTGAACTACCGTGACAAGTAATGGCATATTTCTTGTCTTTTGCGACGCGTAAACTCAATTGATCATTGTCATCATTCCATATAAAGTCGCTTTAATTTTTTTGTATTTAACACATTATTACTTTGCAAATCCATGTACAGTACAAGTACAGATATTTTAATTCAGCCTTATTGACAAAATTACTTAATTACATTGGTAGTGAATGAAAACCCTTGAAAATCAGAAGTTAGTCACGAAATATTCACGCACAAACTCTCCAGAAGATATTTTGAATTTGGGGGAGAGCGGACTAACAAGCAACTAAAACAGTCTGGCTTTTAACTGGAATCAAGATAAATATACACACCAGAGCTGCCAACTCTCATGCTTTCAGGACGCTTCAAAAATATCACGTCTCTCAATAGGCAATAATCTCTAGATAGTGTTACTTTAACACCGAGAATTTATTTGGATACACGCCGAGTACCACACAAACACTCTCGGTGTTAAAATAACACTCCCGGTTTTAAACCAACAGAGCCAGTTTTGCTGTGTATAAGATTCACAAAAGCGCGAGAGCTGGCAACGATGCACGCGCGCACACACCCATACCCACATCAAAGCCGCGGGGCCTCAGTGATGGGCGCGTTTGCCTAGTACCACCGAAGTCGCAACCCCTTGGGCTGTACGAGTGGGCGCATATGCAATTCCGGTAAAATAGGAGAGTTGCATAAGGAAGGGCATCCGTAAAACACGTGTGCCATGTTGACGTATGAATCATTAACCGCATGCCAGTCTCCCTGTTGTGGCAAGCTCACCACTGACTGCTGCTAATAGATTTTCTACGAAAACAATGCCTTTAAGATTCATGATCTCCAACAATGCGGGGTACTCCACCGCATGCTTTGCGAGGGCGTGAGAAAGAAGCAAAATCCCATTCTCACGCCAACGTGTGCGCTGACAACACCGCTCATAAAAACAATATTTCACGGTTGCTTGGTCCGTGTAACTTATCGTCAGTTAAACGTTTTGATTAAATCGCATTTGATCATTTACAAAGTGCCCTCAGTTATATTTCGCAACTCGCCTTTGAACATTATTATGTTCTGCAATGAACACTCGCAGACAGAAGATGATATTCAGTCGCAGCGCTCTCTTTAATGATCAAATTGAGCCAAGATCGACTATGCAGAATCGGCTGTTCAGGTTGAGGGACTCAACTTAAACCGGAAAGCAAAAAAAGTCGGAAACACAGTACTAAGACAATACTAGTAAAATGATCACAGATATCGTTGCTCGAAACCAATGGATCAAGTCGAATAAACGAGCAAGTTGAAGTCAGTATTTCAGGAGAGTAAACGGGACCTTGGGGGTAAAGTAACAAGGGGCGTGGCTTAGGGAGGCGTGGCCACACGTGCCTTTGTTTGTAAACAGCGACGTAAACCGTGCAGTGGCGCCTTCTAGACTGCTGACATTATAGCCACGGAGTTTACTTACAAAAGTAAATGGTTAAATTGTTTAAATTGTATTTTAATAAATTGATATTTGGGGAAATTTACCTTTCTGTGGAAACGCGTTTATTTTTGGCTCGGGTTGTAGTCCAATGTGAACAAAACGAGTTGGGCTGTTACGTGTAGGCTTACAAGTCAGGTGGTGCAGTCTCGACTCGGTAAAAAAAAATCGAATAACCTGATCAAACGATAAACTTAAAATGTATGCATCCCACATACTTGGCCATAGAACCTGTTCCACCTAAATCCATGAATACTGTAGCGACCTCTGAAAGTGACAGACGATGATGGATGGTGCTGCTGGGGTCGAGAGAAGGGGGTTTTACTTCGGCAGACTGACCTTCTTGGCTGGTGCACAGCGCTAGAGGCAACGACTGTGGATCTAAACCCAACACATACCTCAGTTCGGTACAACAATGTCAACATAATCGAAAACCACGCCTGTCATCGGAGCACTTACGTGCTCGACACCACGCATGGTCAAATTATTCCTCATACAGTGCATACGAAAAGTATTCAATACAAGTATGTGTGACATTTCAAATTCTTTTAAATAAATTTAGTCATTTCTAAAATTGTTTTTACTTTGTCATTATGGGGTACTGAGTGCAGATTAATGAGAGGAAAATAATAACTCGAACGACTGTAGTATCAGGCCGCAATATAAAATTGAAAAAGTGAAGGGGGTCTGAACATATTCCGAATGCACTGCATGTACACACCTTATCCCGTAAGATTGACGTTGTATGTCTCGTAAATAATGTCGTAATTTTACATCCGCTATACAACGTACTAAAAAAACTAACAAGTTACTGGAACAAGGAAATGGAGAACTAGACAGGTGAACATCTTCCACATTAATCTCGCTTTCATGTCAGGACACCTGTGTGTTCTCTGGCTATGTGCTGAGCATATTAGATGGTGATGGATGTGGGGGGTTATATTCTTGTAAATATATTAAACAGGTATGCATTATTTTTGATGTCTTGCAAAAAAACAAGTTTTTCTAAATGATTTTAACCTGCTGATTTCGAAAATGATATCCGTTTTTTCTTTATAACGTAGGGTTTGCCTGATATTTTATGAAATTCAGTGATGCTTACT
>JABJVR010003116.1:5000-10732 GCA_025773905.1 Chitala chitala | reverse complement strand
TCTGTGTGTTCTGTCTGCCCATTCTCCCTGTGTTCTGAGTGTTCCGTCTGCCCATTCTCCCTGTGTTCTGTGTGTTCCATCTGCCCATTCTCCCTGTGTTCTGAGTGTTCCGTCTGCCCATTCTCCCTGTGTTCTGTGTGTTCCGTCTGCCCATTCTCCCTGTGTTCTGTGTGTTCCGTCTGCCTATTCTCCCTGTGTTCTGTGTGTTCCGTCTGTCCATTCTCCCTGTGTTCTGTGTGTTGAGTCTACACATTCTCACTGTGTTCTGTGTTGGGGGTGCATGTGTGAGTGAGGAGCTGTGATGAGACGTGCTTACTTGGGTGTGTGCGTGTGTGTGTGTGTGTGTGTGTGTGTGTGCGTGTGTGTATGTGTGTGTGTGCGCGCGTACAAATTTTGTGTCAACGGCCTAAAATGAACTCTCCGGATCCACTGGCCTGACACCATCAGCACAATGAACTGTGTGAACTGTGGCAGTGAATAAAGTAGCTCCTCACAGAAGAAATAAGGAAACAATGATTAGCATAAATTGGCCACACACTCTGCAAACCTGCAACCAACATCACTAGACAATCCCTGACCTGTAACCTGCAAGGCAAAAGGAAGAGGGGAAGCCCTAGAAAGACCTAGAGGCGAGACCTTGAAGCACACACCAGGAGGACAGGGCACACATGGAGCCAGCTAGAGAGGAAAGCCCTGGACAGAGGGTCTGCAGAACCCTTATCTGGCTCAGACAAACCAAAAGGCTTTAAAAGTCAACAACTGCACAGTTCCACCATACTAGACTTACTGTAAATGTAGATGTTCTCTCTTTTACTGGAACAGGCTACAGCCCTATAGACATTGCCATGATTTTGCTTTGAAATGGTGCAAGGGCAGCAGCAGTTCTCCGACACAGCTCATTACCACGGTAAGGCGAGACCTCACACCATGATCCTCCACCCAGTAGTATGAACAAGGATACTGTGGTTTTGTCACCAGCTGTGCTAGCACTCATATCGGTCTGGAATTTACCTCTCCCCCCCCCAAAACACACACACACACACACACACACACACACAGCACATACACATATTGCTGCTGAAACATTCACACATCCATGTACTGGAAACTGGAAATCCATCCCCCAACACTTAGAATTGTGACTCTATTCTATTTCAATGCTTATCTGTGCTTTAAAGTCTATAAGGAAACTGACATACTTGGTCATTGATACCAGACTTTAGGGTTAAAATATTGTTTTAATATAAGAATGGAAACACAGAGGAGAATTCATTTGTAACATAACGGCTATGATGCAGAAGCAGTTACTATGACAAAACATACATCATATTACCGTTTTCAAAAACACGAAGGCGAAGAGTCCTTAAAGGATGGTACGTTTCACATTCTATAGCATCTACGCTACGAGTGGAGAATGAATAAAAAGTGTCTGCAGCTTCAATCACCGCAAATGTGAACAATTTCAGGATTAAATGGGAAAAACAACGTAGACTGAATAACTTGACCCTAACAATGAGTTGCTCTCCAGAGAATTCATACTTAAAAATGCAACTTCACAACTGCCGGTGCATGAACTGAAGTACCAGAATCACAAATTTTTTTCCCCAATATTGATTCATAACTAATCATTAGTATAGCATTCATCTAACCCTGTACCAGCAGGAAACAGATTGTATGTGAGAAGGTAAATGATTTTAAATGCTTCACCGCAGACACAGTACGGTCATCGGGTGAATGGCTCCACTGAACAGGAAAGGTGGTGAGCAGAATGGGGTTAACAGCAAAGGGTGTCTGTATAAAAAGCGGGACTAAAGACACTGACCACAGAAGCAGTATGGCAAACATGCAGGAACCGAATGTCCCAAGTGCTTCGTTGAATGGACGTATACAGTGATTCAAAAAGCAAAACTGCAAACATTCAACTATGCGGAACAGTGTGTACTTCCATGTTAAGGACATGAGATGTTTAGCAGGCTCTGTATATGTGGAAAGCTTTTGTGTTGTAGTAGTCATCCATCCTGGCCTGCTGCTGAGGGGTCGTCTTTCTGCACCCGAGCATTACCACTACCACTACATGTCCATCACCCTCACACATACCCTCACCCTCCATCTATGAAGGTCAGGGGGCACAGGCTGCTCATATAGAAACACCCTGTCTTTCTTCTTGAATCCACAGAGAAGTAGAAGGGATGCTTAGCTGATTTTCAGTTAAGTAGAAAATGTTCAAAGTAAACCCACAAGGTGAGGAGGACAAAACAAACTTCTTAGACACCAAAAGTAAGACATTAACGGCAGATGGCACAAACAGCTAATTAAATACAGCATCAGGTAATACACACGCACTAGCACTTGCATGACATACGCTGTGATGGTCTTAATTTTTAATGACTCATTAACTTACTTCCCTTTTTGTTTCATTGTGGTGATGACAGAAATGACAATTTATAATGTCAGAATAAGTTTGCATATTCATGCACTAATTTTCTGAACCTGCATATGCAGAACAGCATTACAAGAAGCCTGAATTGCAACCAGGCAACACATGGAGAAAACCACAACACACCATGGTTGGGGTACCAGCCCAACGTAAACTTCTCTCTTCTCTTTCTCTAATTTTCAACACTTCCCTTGACACTGGGAGGAGGCACTCTCTCCCACGTCTCCTCACACCTGCTCCTCTTCGGAGCCCTTGCAAAGTCTCTGCAAGAAAAGGTGTTCACAAAGCTGGAGGACATCTGTGAGAAACGCTGTGCTCTCAGATGCCACAGTGTGGGTAGTGTTCAGGTTACGTTTAAGTGAAGTTCTCACATGCTTCAGTTCACACTACAGTGAGCTCAGCACAAAAGTTAGATAAGACGTTTTTTGAACACTCTTTGAACAGAGTGGCAGAGCTCTGCTTCTGTTCTCTATCATTTTTAGAAAAGGCTGTGAAAACTTACTAAATCTACCCACATGTTCTAAGACAACTCTAACACTGTTACTCCACTAAGTCAGTCCAATGTACTCCTCTAAGGAGTCCAATTTGACTTCAACTAGCCAATCTGACTTTCATTATTATGACAATTTACATCCCTTACTTGTAGTTTGAGCTAATGTCTGCTGGGACAGACCCAGTCCAAAGGACTGCACAAGCACTGCTGAGTTCCTAAGCACAATACGATGGATTTGTGTAGCTGTGCGCTTCCGCTGCGGTGTTCAAACTACACTGGCAAAGTTTGTTATTCTTGTATTCTTGAAAGGAATGTTTTACTACTCATCCAAGTACCTTATTGGCTAAACAATAACAGAGAGTCTTAGGGATGTAGATGTCCTGTCTCCTGCTTGTCCAGCGGGAAGAGAGTCATTAAGAGTGGCTAACCTGGTGGATGTGTGAAGTGGTCTTAATCTTCCTGGGGACTGATGCAAGAGCAGCATGAAAAGGGGACAGGTTGTGTCTGAGGCCTCTGCCTTTAATGAGGGAAGGATTTTCAATTTTCACATGAATTTATTCCTTCACTCCCCTCTCAAACCACCTATCTTCACTATCTAAAATGTGCACATTATTGTCTTCGAGTGTTTCTTTTAGATGAAGGTACACCACTGATTCCGGTTCTGAAAACTCTTCACTGCACTGGACTGAGTAGACCATATTATTCTTGTGCTGGACAAGGGAGCAGGTGACAGGACATTAACGTCCTTAAGATTCTCTGCCATTGTTTAGCCAACGAGCCTATCCAAGTCAGCTAACCCCCCTGGAGGACAAATATGGGGTCCCTGACCAATTTCAACTCAGGCCGAAGAAGCTACTTGGATGAATAGTGAAATGTTCCTATCAAGAATAAAGAAGTCCAGTTGACATGACATGAACTTCCAGACAGTTCCACCTGGATGACTGAGAGTCTTCATCGACATACACTGGCAATGCTTCAAAAACCTGCAAAGCCTGCTGGTGACTCCACAGCACAGCTCCCTCTGTATCTACTGTGTACTGAATGTACGCCAATTAGACATGGGCAGCATTACATATTATGGTATTACATATAAACAGTACATAACTAATCAATGACTTAGCTAATTAAATACATGCCTATCTACAGTACACATAAAACGTAACAAATCTCTTGTTTCTTAGCAACAGCTGTAGTCTACAAGTTCTGGGTTCTGTTTATAAATTTTGTCGCATGTACAAAGTAGTACATTCGCTATGAAAAAATTAGCTGTTTTAGGCAGCTCTGGTACACAGACACTATTTGTGTCTGTGAGTGTGCATAGATATTGAATGCCAACCTCATATAAACAGTTTTTGAAAGACTGCCTTAATTGTCACCATGCCTTGCCATTCATAACAGCTGAGTCTTTTAAATTTCACAGCACTTTTCATCCAGTCAGAACAGTTAGTTTCAACTGCAGTACATTTCTAACAAGCAACTGTAACTTCACCATCCATCCACTGGAAACAAAGGACTTGTTCTATGAAATACTAAATGCTTTTTTGTTCATATTACATTTAATAGCATGGTTTATGGGATTTGTTAGGACTGTATGTGGTTAACTTCCTGTACTATAGGACAAATGTTCCTGCACTGCTTCTTTTCAAATTTAACTTAATACTGATTCCTATTTGTGTTAACAATCAAAATCCATACTAAAAGTGGAATTAAAAGGAAACACAATTCCGAGATTTAACACTGAACTGGACCTGATGTGTTTTCCCTTCTCACTAAACATATTTTAAAACAAATCCGGGGTTAGTCCAGCATGTTTTAAGGCAGGCCGGTTCCAGCATAACTATACTATAACAAACAGAGATAAGCACCGATGCTTATGAAAGTGAGTGGGACAGCAGCCTCCCTCCTCCTGAAGGCAAAGCACGGGCCAAGTGCAGTCCAGGTGCTCTGCTTCTAATCAGAGTCGAGATGTTTGTTTGGCGAGCACATGTAGAGCACGCAGCCAGCCGTAACAGCAACTGGGTCCAGATGACAGCTAATTGGTAATGTCTCTCCCGCACTAGCTCTTCAATGTTTTACTGCCATTGGTGAAGCACAGCCCAGGACAGAGAAAGCCCCAAGGCACATGGCCACATGGCCACATGGCCCTGTAACCGTCATGCTTTTGCTACTACCTGTAAAAGATGTAAACAGCATAAAACACACACAGGATCTTGCAGACATTTTCTGCAAAGCTCATGAAAGGAGACTCGCTGATTAGTTAGCTCAGCATCTAGAGCAAGTTCCATTTCATGGCAACAGGAGCTGCATGGCTTTATCAGTAAATGTCCACAGTGTTTGCACATCTGTCTGGTGCCATTTTATTTTCCAGGTCAGGTTTATGAGACAGAAGAGCTTCAGCTTTCGGGAAGCTTAACAATCCATTGTCAGCTTTAGATTTTTCAACAGACTCCTGAGAGAATTCTGTGTGTAAAACATGCACATCTCTGTATTTACATAATGTGAACAGTATTGTTAATGGACAGCCTCCTTATTGGTGAAGACATACAAAATAGTACTTACACATTGCACCTAGCTGAAATAAATACTTCACATAAATGCTTACTGAGGCACACGGCACCAATGGCTGTAGATACTGCAACAAAACATTTGGCTGCTACATCGTGTTGCTAGGTAGGCATTCTGCATAAACAAAAAAAATCCCATATCCTGAAATGTATCTGCTCTGCTTAAAGATGGAGAAGTGAAACTGTGACCCGAGGCAAGAGCAGCATTGATTGTTGTTGTCCTACACTGTGTGTGCGT
>JABJVR010003116.1:0-2500 GCA_025773905.1 Chitala chitala | reverse complement strand
AGAACAAAAGCGACCCCTTTCTAACTAGCATGCAATTTACACCACTCCTGCACATGCCACGGAAAATAAATTCTTACACATACTTAAACAAAGCCCTTTCTTATATAATAAAAAATATATAAATAACTATATAATAATAATAATAATAATACATTTTATTTATAAGGGTGCCTTTCCAGCACTCGAGGTCACCGTACAGAAAAGAAACAACAACCTAAAATACAACAAACATCACAGTATTCAGATACAGTTCACATCAAGGGCTACAATGAAAATGCATTTCTAAACAGATGGGTCTTAGGGCAAGAAGCTGCTTGCATGTGTGCATACGTGCATGCGTGTGTGTGTGTGTGTGTGTGTGTGTGTGTGTGTGTGTGTGTGTGTGTGTGTGTGTGAGAATGTATATATATTTTAATGGTACTTGCTGTAAGAACGCATCATGGCTTGGAGAACAGTAAGCAGAGGTGTGAGCCACAGAGCATCAGTGAAGGTGGACACCAGCCACAGCCTTCAGTGCACACATAAATATCTGACCTTCACACCATCTTACCCCAAACACAGGCTGGTTTCCAGATAGACAAAAGCAGTATGAAATAAGCAGCACATGTTAATGTAGGTAAGTCTGAAAAATCTCTACAAGAGTCTTATGATTTGCTGTTAATTTATTTTAGGGTGACAACAGGTAGGGGAGATGATTTGATCCTGTGCATGGATGTGCTGAGCAGGTGTGGATGCTCACTCATCTCATTCTCTGAGATCCATCATCTCTTCAGCAGCCTCATCATCATCATCATCATGCAATGTCAGCTCATCGCCCGTACGTGTCCGAAACACGTTGCACTACTCATCGCCACTCCTCCCTGTCCAGTGCCCATTGACAACATAGTTGTTTTACACTTGTATTGCACCACCGCGTCAGATCATCCACCCATTCTCGATGTGGACATCTGCGTTTATTGGTGCCATCCATCAGCTGCCTGATCCTCAAGTAAAAAAGCCCAAAGACCCATCCAGAAACCCTCATTCCATTTGCAGAACCTTCTAGTCATGGTGTAATGGTAATCTGTCAGGGGCTCGCCGACAGGAACTTTAATGGTGCCTGCTTAATGACATCAAGATCAAGAAGAAAGGTCTACCACCTCCCACAAAGAAAGAAAGAAAAATGAAATTAGAAGTAATTTGCCATGTCTGCTAAAAACCACAGACATATCTATTGTTCAGAGTCCTTGATGGTTACTGAACAATTATTTTTGTTTTACTTGAGGGAAAAACTGGAGAAGTTTTGTAACTATAAGAATGTGCTAAAGGAAATATCATTTCATAAGCTCACTGTAGAAAGAGAAATTTACAATAGCTTTGGGGGATGCTAGGCTGAAAATGCAGTTAGACAAGACTCAAGACACCACTAACATGAAGTGCTTTAGCTTTTGTTTCCTGCAATATAAAACCTCCTTTTCCTCCACCCCCCGTCATCCCGCCGTGTTACCTAACACTTCATACACAGACCTCAGAGAAAACCCAACATGTTCACAGCCAGAAAGGCATTCCACCTCCACACAGACATCCACAAAGAGCCGCCACCGTTAAACTGACACTGGTTTCAGTGCAACTGAGCGCAGCAGGAGTTTTCTTAGCTGCGCAAAAGGATGAGAGCAAGCAAGGATGGCGGTCAGCTCCAGTAAAACCCGTTTGAGTCAGACAAGGGGCCTGAAGTACGCAAGAACCCCCAGTCTCCTCCATGAACCCCAGAAAAGTGCTTACAACAAAACAAGCTGTTCCATTTTATAATGTAGTGCAGACAATTACAGGATGTGGCGAGACAACCCCGAAGCAAAATTCTCTGTCGAGGCCACAACTTTTTAAAAATACAGTTGATCCAATTCAGTATCTCTCTGTCTAGACCACCGAACAAACTCCACTTGTTTAAATCCAATGAAAATCACAAATAACTAAAAACTGTTGAACAATCTAACAAATATCAGGTCATCATGTATACTTTTATCATAAGTAAGAAAGCAAACACAACTTGTACTAGAGACTAAAAAAGAAGTTTTTCATGGCTTGTCCAATTGTGCAGGTGTATACAACTTCCCATAAATGTGTCAGTTAGAAAGTTCTCTTTAAATAGCTTTGTGTTAAATACTTTTTGTACACGGTAAAGTCAGATACTTGTACTTTATATGAGAAGTGTGTTGTTGGGATTAGAAGAGGAACAGACACCTTGAGATTAGGGATGCGGTATTCGTTTTATTTTGCTATTCAAATATTCGAAGCGTCTATTCGAATACTATTCCGAGTATTCGAATTTTTTGCTTACTGATGACCGATGACATGTCGTGTGGCATTCCACGCCACGTGGTAATCAGTGACATCGATCGAGGCCAATCGAGTCTCCTTCTTGTTCACTGACGTTTGTATAATTCATGTTCCCCTCCTTCCCCTCAGTGTCAGACTGCACTCACGCAACACCAGTAGACGGGCCCGGACTGGCCTGGCTCAG